>CM040124.1:198690200-198857826 GCA_022559845.1 Amorphophallus konjac | reverse complement strand
AATCCATATGTGTGACGAATCCAAGTAGCCGGGAATCCCCATTGAGACATATGAGGAAACTCGTGCCGAAAGGTGAAGTCTATTAAAAGAAACAAAATCGGGGTTGTGCGAAGCTACCGAAAGTCGAGAATCTAAAGTGAAAGTGTAGAGAGGAGATTACCTTGTAGTGTTCTTTAGAAAATCTGAAAATCCATATGTTTTGAAGCTCATTAGTCATTGTCTCACATTTCACATGGGCATTTTTATGATGTATGTATCTTATGAATTTGCCTACATTCATGGTTTATGTAGTACTCCTAGTTGTATTTGCATAAATCTCTTAATTATGCTTCATGTCTTACATTCTTGAATTTGAATCACATGCTCTTTTCTTAACCCGTGCCTCATTAAGGGGGAGTTACTATATGTAATATTTGTGTGCATGATGATTGTGCTTGTGTGCTTGCATGTTCATGCATTCCCCTTGAGTCTAATTCTGAGCATAAACCTTACATTTGAAGGATAGAAGTTATCATATGCATAGCTTCATATCTTGCATGATTAGCATTCACAAAATGCATATTCAGTGCTAATTTCCATATTTACATATTTAACATTTTTAGCATGCATATAGGTCAATCATGATATCATCTTGATCAAATCCATATTTTTCAACAATTGGCACAGTTCATTCTGAAATGCATATTCTAAACACTTCATGTTGCATAAATGTCAAAATGAGTTTAACCACCAATTGGTATCATGATCAACAACTACTATCTTTGAGGCTCTCTCTCTCTTCGAGAATTGAAATTGCCTATGTTTGTGCCTCTATCTTGATCAACGCTTGGTTTCATATATTTGAGCCCCTACTTAACATCAATTGGCCCTTAAATTGGAAACTCATCTCCTTTGCCCTAACATGTTCATTTCATATCCCATTACCCCCTATCTTTTTGTAGATGACAAAAAGGGGGAGAATGCTTGGTATGTGTGTGCTCAATGCTCAATGCCTTATACTTGTTGTTGTCTTGAGGAGTATGGAAGAATTGGTGTATGCTTAATGTTTGCCCATGTTTGTAAAATCTGAATTATCACACACATCGTTTTGTCATCATCAAAAAGGGGGAGATTGTTGCATTCCCTAGTTCATGTTTGGTTTCAATGATATCAAAACGATTGTGTTTGTGTGTGTATGTGGTTTATTGAGCAACATGTGTTATATCTTGAGAATATTATATTTATGTTGGTTTGTAGGAACACAACTTCATGATTCATGTTTGGAACTCAAAGGAGTGCATCAATGAAGATCTTATTGAAAAAGGGAGTTTAACTCTGTTCATGTTTGAAAGTTATATGAATGATTTGTATTTAAGAATCTCATGCCTTGAATATTTTGATTTGCAGGATCAAAATCTATGATTCATGTTTGGAACTCAAAGGAGTGCATCAATGAAGATCTTATTGAAAAAGGGAGTTGACACACTCATTGCTTTGCGTTGACTCTTCTATATTTCATGTATATCATCAAACAGCTTTTCACAGTCTTGGTTGGGAATCTTCATGCATTTTCTACATGAGGTTTGATGGTCATACATGTTATTCAAATGCATGGGATATGTTGTTAACTTTTGATTGAGACGTCTTGGAGGATCCCTTATTTATATCAATGCTTCTCGTGAGTTTTTAATCAACAAGAATGCCATTTGAATGAATGTGGTTCTATGATATTATGTATGCTTTGCATTGGCATGATTGTTAACACTTGTGTAATGAAGCATCTTGATGTTGAAGATTTGGTTGATTCAAGAATGTGATTGAATGGTTGAGCTTCCATGTTATTATATTTGATTGAATGATAGATTCATGCTTATCATTACAAAACTTTATCATTTGGTCAAATGTATTTTTGCTAAGTGATTTGAGAAGCAAAACGCATGTTTGAATAGGTTCAATGATGTATTTCATTGTGAACATGTTCATAGTGTTAATGCATAACTCATATATTTTGATTCTCAACTAACCTCTTGGTTTATCATATTTTTCAGGATGCAAAATCATTGTTGATCTTCATGGGATTATGGTAACATTTAATCAATTGTTTCCCTTTGGTTTGATGGTGGTTTTAGTTATTTTTCAAACTCAAACTATGTTACAGTCTTCACCATTTTCAATCCAACCATTGGATCTCCCCTCTAAAAATTTTATGTTGTAGCTCTGGGAGTCCTCTTTCCAACGCCTCCAGTCTCGCTTCGATCGGAGTTCGGAGCTAGAAGAATTAATTCCCGCCGCCGAAGCGTGCAGAGCTATTTTTGTGTACCCTGCCTGAAAGGGTCGACCCTTGGGGTCGACCCCCACTAAAAGGGTCGACCCATGGGGTCGTAAGGGTCAACCCCCACTAAAAGGGTCGACCCATGGGGTCGACCCCTTTAAACCTGGTTCTTTTTTTGGCCCCGACAGCAACCTAGTTGCCAAGGGTCGACCCCAGGGGTCGACCCCCACTGAAAGGGTCGACCCTTGGACCCATGTAAGAGAGGGCCTCTTTTTGTGTATTCCAGCAACCTGGTTGCCGAGGGTCGACCCCAAGGGTCGACCCCTTCCGGACGGGACTTACGAAAGTATTTTAAACTTATTGTAAACCCTATTAAACCATTCTAAAATATACCCTAATAGTTCCTAATCATGTTAGGGTATTTTAAACTCATTTTAGAAGGGGTATATGGGTCATTTGGTTTGTCTCCTATATATATCAATGTGTTGCTCCGAATTTCAGAAGTGATTAACCCTAATGCTCATTTGTTCTTTCGTATAGGTGAAGAAAAGGGGGAAAACGTGGTGGAGCTCTTCCAATGAGGATATCATCTACATCCGTGAAGATCTGGAGCTCGTGGAAGAAGAAGAAAAGGAGCGGATCGAAGAGAGGATCAACAGGACGTAAGAATCGTCGTCATCCGGCTACCCTCCAACTCGTGGTTCAAGGAACATCATCAACCGCCTTGGAAAACAAAGGGGGATCATTTCTATGTCTTCTATCAGTTCTTTGTGATATGTTCTATGATCTATATTTTGGGTTTGAGCATGCTTGAGTGTTTGTGTTTATTTTTTGAACAATAGAGATACTCGTGTGTGTGACCGTTTGTGTATACGGTCGTGTTTGATCGCCTTCGTGTGATCGTGTTTGTGTTATTGTGCTGCGGTTGTTGCAGCGTGTGTGTGTGTGTGTTGTGATCCGGTCGTCGAATCGTGTGTGTGTTGTGATCCGGTCGTCGGATCGTGTATGTGTTTGTGATCCGGTCGTCGGATCATGTGGGAGACTTCATCTCCGTCTGTGTGTGTGTTGGGGCGTGTCCCCGTGTGTGTGTGGGGATTCATCCCCGTGTGTGTTTGGAGCGTCGTCTCCGTGTTGGGGATTTATCCCCGTGTGAAGCCTCACCGGGTTTGGTGAGGGGTGGACGTAGGGAGCCCGTCGTGGTCCCGAACCACCTTAAAAATCTCAGTGTCATATGGTTTGCATTGTGGTTTGCCTTGTTATGTTTAATAGCTTAATGTGTTTATCCTAATCGTGTGTGAACGGTGAGATTGAGAGAATTCAATCATCTTGCTTGAGTGTAATCTTCAATCTCGTCAAGGTTGTTAATTCTGCTGTGCGCTTGTTTATGTTTTTAATCGGTCATAGTTTTTAGTAGTAGGATCTATTCACCCTCCCTCTAGATCCGTGTTCCTGCACGACGGGACCCAACAATCTAGATAGGGATAGGCTAGTGTTTGGGTTAGATTAGAACACTATACCTCAGTTTGGGACTCATCAAGAGAGTCCCGATCGGACTCCCAGTGCGTGGGATTGGACGATCTTGCGAAAGACCGGCCTTCCCTTGAGCGGTCGACAGAGGACCGTTCATCTGCTTCTAGACAGTTCGAATCTTACTCTTCGCACGGTCGAAACCCCGCCGTTCTTCTACTTGCACGGTCGTTCTAGGACCATTTATCTGTCTATGCTGGTCGAAGTCAAACAGCCTTCACGCGGTCCTACACGAGCCGTGCATCCGCTAGGCGGCCACTTTGTGACCGCTCATCCCCTACCACACTACTTTATACTCTCTCGTCTCTCTCTCGCTAGTAAGTCGACGTCTCCCTCTCACTCTGTGTCAGTGTCTCTCTCTCACTCTGAGTTGGCATCTCTCTCTCCGCTCCGCTCTCTCGTAAGTCAGTACGTCTCTCTCCTCCCCGATCTCCCAAGTCAGTCGTAAGTCAGTTAGTTAGCATTTGCATCTACATTCATACATTCGCCTTTATAACAAAAGAAAAAACAACTAAATGTTGGGAGAATGTTGTGCTCAAGTTGGGCATGTGTGGAACGTGAGTGTTTCTATTATTTTGATGATGTCCAACTATGACTCAACTAATGATTGGTTCTATTATTTTGATGTGATTCCAACTATGACTCAACTATGACTCATTTCTAGTGCTTTGATGATGTATGTCCTTAGAGTCATTTTGCTATTTATTGTGCTTTTGCTATGCATTTGATAAAATCTATTTGCATACATTTCAGGTCATCATATTGCCAATTCAACATATCAAGAATGGCTTGCAACGCTTAACCAATTGGTCGCACAGAAATCAAGATAGATCCAAAGGCTCCAAGATCACTCAAGATGCAACGTGGAAACTCATGATGCCAAGTGCACTTGCAGATCAAGAATGGCTTGCAACACACAATTCAAGCATCAACTGAAGCCATTCAGTCATCTTCCAAAGCCAATGAGTTCCAATCAAGCAAGGATTTCAAGAAGAGCTTAAGGGAAGACTGTCCAAGTGAAGAGCTTAGTAGAGACATATGTGAAAGCTCAAAGTTGCGCCCTCTCACGCGGATCGACTTGCGCGGTCAGGTCGCGGGGATCAGGCAGTCAAGGGTGATGCTACAAACATGCACGGGCTGCTAATGGAGTTTGAACGAGACTTAACGGACCGAACCGGAGACTCAACGGACCGACCCGGGCCAACCCGGGCCTTGCCCAGCTGGCGGTCGACCGCCAGCACAGGGGCGGGCGACCGCCCCAGCCAGCAGCTGCCAGACTGCATGAGTCTCAGTAGCGGTCGACCGCCAGCCAGTGGCGGTCGACCGAAAATCCCAGGGATCGCCCGTTTTCAAGTTTTACAATAGCGGTTGTGGACGCGGGATTTTTATTTATATTTATTTATTTATTTTATTTTATTTTTATTGGATTGATTTATCATTTATTGATTTATTTATTTATTGGTTCATTGGCGTGCCAGTCACATGTGTGACGATCTCATTGTGCGCTCGATCTGACATGGTCAGTCGATTGTGAAGTCTGAGTCGGGACCTGGAGTCCGTCATACCATAAACGCTATGACGTTAATTACGCCCTTCCAGGGGAAGGACAACCCTTGATTAAACACTAAAATAGGAGGCCTCGTAAGGCGAACAGATGTTCACATGCTTAATTTTAAACTTCCTACCAGGGCCAGGGAGGCGGGTAAGATAATAACATCAACCACAGAAACAGACTAGATCGTGTGATTGGCGGTTCAAAATAGTTATACTTGGTGGGAACAAGGAGATAGAAGATGTCCACCACGGAAAGGCAGAGCCATGACCATGATATAGGTTTAAAGCTTCGATCGGTATTTCGACAGCCTTTCCTCTTAATCTGGGTTACGCCCAGAGGGAAATAGGCTATCACCCACGGAATGCCGGGATGAAAGCCGAGAGAAAGAGAGAGGTCAAACCTCCCGACCTATATATATCAGCCATGGGGGCAATGTTTGATATTCCCTTAGGGAAGCCGGTGGAACTCATGCAGTGGCAGAGCCCTCCCGAGCTAAAGGGGTTACTCATAAATCCGATACGGGACGGTGGAACATAAGGGAGCCTGACCCCCTTTAAATTTATCCCCGGGACATATATGGTGATCCATGGATATCCCTGAATGGATTAGCTCTGGACATTTGGGCTCATATGATGGCAGGTTAGGTTCTCGGTACGACTAGAGATGAAAGGACAGGGTTCCCGGTGCAAAGGGCAAAAGAGCCAAGAAGGCCAGGGCTCCCGGCGCGCAAAGATAAAAGGGGGAAGCCAGGGAGTTTACGGCGCAGGCTTCCCGGTGCAATGAGGCTCCTGCAAAAGGGGGGTCTCGGCGCGGGGGGTTGAGCAGGCCGTGGAGGGGTTCTCGACGCGGGCCTCCCGGCGCGACGAGGCTGCAAGGGGGGATTCCCGGCGCAGCTAAGCCAAAGGGGAGGGGGCCTCCCGGCGCGGCCAAAGTGCCAGGTTCCCGGCGCGAAGGGTAGTTGGCTTCCCGACGCGGCCAAGTTGCAAGGCTCCCGGCGCGAACGCCAGAAGGCCAAAACAGGTCTCGGCGCCTGAAGGATGGCGCCGAGAGCTGTTCATCCCGTCTACTATGCGCGGGGCCGAGAGCTGTGAGGGCGCCGGGATCAGAACAGAGCTTACGGTACTCTGTTTTGGGTTTCATATTGGTTAGGGTTGAGGCAAATGGGCCCTAGGGCATTAAATGGCTCAATTCACTAGACTTCGACCTGTTTTGGTATAGGTTCCCAAGGAAGGCCGGGAACATAAAAAGATTGGGAGGGGAACAATAGGGTATAAGGAGCCTCTGTCACCACTGATAGATAAGGTCTCGGGGATGGGTTTCATGTCATCTCTGGCATCCTGGGAGAATTTTGACAGCATCTCCCGTGGACTTAACATTTGCCAGGGAATGATAGACGATCACCCACTGAATGTCGGGGTGAAAGCTAAAAATAGAGGGGTATGGAACCCCTGGCGCCTGTGTATGCTTGGAGCAATATCTTGATATCCCTTTTGAGACCGTAGAAGCTTATGCAGTGGCAGAGCTTCCTTGGTCTGAGGGTTTATAAAAGCCGATCGAGTTCGAGAAACCGCGTAGAAAAAGGGGAGTTGCTCCCACTAGTTGTCGTCCCTTAAGTGCATGTGATGACTCAAAACGCCCCAGGATGAGTGGACGAAGAGGCCAAAGGGGTGGACAAAGGAGGGGCTTCTCGGCATGATTTTCATTGGCCAGAAGATGGCTCTCGGCGTGGGATTATCGTTTGGCCAAGGGGTTTCTGGCATGGGTTTACAGATTGGCCAAGAGGAGGGCTTCTCGGCGCCAAGACGAGTAGGCCCCGGCGCGATGAGGAGAATTGAAACGGGTGGCTCCCGGCACGCCCGGGAGATGGGATCTCGGTGCAAGAAGGCTTGCGCCGAGGGCTGTTCATCATCTTTACTGTTTGCGGGGCCGAGAGCTGTGAGGGCGCCGGGATACGAACAGAGGTTTACGGTACTCTGTTTTTGGTTTTAATGGTGGTTTGGGCAGGAACTAACGGATTCTATGGGTTCTAGACTGCTCAAGGCATCCACTCTGAGTTGGATTAGGTCTAGAATTCAGAGGTGTATTAGGGTTCGAGAGGCATCTGGGAAGCCGGAGTCTGAATGCCCCTGTCCATCGCCATTGTCACGCAGAGCTTGGGGACATGCTTGATATGGTCATTCGTCGCCCTGGGAGCCAAGAGATGGCTGTCTCTGGCCCCAGAGGCTGCTTCGATGACATCAACGGAGGAAGCACGTACGCTTAGAACCCCGGAGTTTCTCAAGCTTCGATCATTGCATAGCACGGCTTCATCCCAGCAGCCAAGGAATAGTCTGTTCCGAGCTCTGGGGTGAGCACTAATGGTGCTACGAAGCAGAGAAAAGAAATAGACAAATCGGATCATCATGCTACTGGTTTACAGATAACACGGGGAATGGCAATAGGGCTTCAGAGGAAGCAAAAATCAGGCTTAAGCTATAGCCCATCATGCATATATATCCATTCGTTTGATGATGTCCATCAGGGAAGACACATGGTGAGAAAACCCAGACGATACACCATTCCAATACTCAAACCGATTACAGGGAGAGAGTGAGGGAAAGGGTGACAAACAGATGCCGAGATGTCTCAGCTACATTGCATGAATCAAGATAAGACTTGAAACGATTACATGAAATAGAAGAAAAGAAAACAAGGGGGAGGGCGGAGCATTGACTCCTCTCCCTCCCCAGATGCCCACCTGGAGCTTCTTCCCTTCGGATTGATCTCTTCTCTCTTTCTTTTTTCAGCCGAGGAGCTCTCTCTCTCTCTGTGGGTTTCTTCTCTCTTTGATCGATCGCCCACCGACTACTGACTGACTTCCGACCTCCTTTTCTTTCAAAGGGGGTGTGTTTATATAGGTCTCATCCTTCTGTGCTTTCCGTGGAGGGTAATCGGCGTGGCTAGTTTGCTTGCCACAGCTCCCGGCGCGTCCAGCGGCCCCTCATTGAGGTTCCCGGCGCCATGGTCAGAAGCCCAATCGGCCGGCCCATTTAGTGCTTTTAGGCCGCATAATTGCCTTGGCTTCTCTTAGTTATTTTGTACTGACTTTTATCAGAACCGAAAGAGGCCCCTTTAGTAGTGACACAGCTTTGTTGAGATCATCTCGAGGTTCCATCAGTGAACAAACTGGGGTTTTATCAGTATTGCCATCTGAATGATGACGATAACACCGGACATCAGCCAGGCCTGAGATGGTCCTAGCCGGGCAATTAGTTGGTGGTGAGGATCCTCCCTCAATCCTGACTTTGTAGGCATCTTCCAGTCTTCGTTGCTGGTCTGGTCCCATCTTTATCTTTGTTCATATTTTAGCTGTCAACTAATGCCCCCCACCTGCAGATGGCGTAAGCGCAGAAGGTGCGGCACGGTGTCTGCAGGTGCATCATTGGCTCAATGCTATCGACTTATTCTTTCGGTGATAGCTTGGCAGTATCCCCATACTGGGATTTCCTCCTGGCGTGATCTTCTTGGCTTGAGCCTCGATCCGCTGAACAACTATCGGCTTGAGCCCTAATCAACTGGCATATCTGACATCTGTCGGTTTTAGGCCCCGATCAATGGCACATTTGACTTCTATTGGCTTTAAACCCTGGTTGGCTGACCATTTGGCATCTGTCGGTTTTGGGCCCCGATCGGCTGTACATCTTGCATCTATCGGTTTTGAGCCCCGATCGGCTGTACATCTTGCATCTGTCAGTTTTAAGCCCTGATTGGCTGAACATCTGGCATCTGTCGGTTTTGAGCCCCGATCGGATGTACATCTTGCATCTATCGGTTTTGAGCCCCGATCGCCTGTACATCTTGCATCTGTCAATTTTAAGCCCTGATTGGCTGAACATCTTGCATCTATCGGTTTTGAGCCCCGATCGGCTGTACATCTTGCATCTATCAGTTTTAAGCCCCGATCGGCTGTACATCTTGCATCTGTCAGTTTTAAGCCCTGATTGGCTGAACATCTGGCATCTGTCGGTTTTGAGCCCCGATCGGCTGTACATCTTGCATCTGTCAGTTTTAAGCCCCGATCGGCTGTACATCTTGCATCTGTCAGTTTTAAGCCCTGATTGGCTGAACATCTGGCATCTGTCGGTTTTGAGCCCCGATCGGCTGTACATTTACCAGATTGCGGCTCTGGCTGGCTGAACATCTACCGGATTGAAGCCCCGGGTGGCTGAACATCTGCCGGATTGAAGCTCCGAGTGGCTGAACATCTATCGGATTGAAGCTCCGGGTGGCTGAACGCCTGCCGGATTGAAGCTCCGGGTGACTGAACATCTGCCGGATTGAAGCTCCGGGTGGCTGAACATCTGCCGGATTGAAGCTCCGAGTGGCTGAACATCTGCCGGATTGAAGCTCCGGGTGGCTGAACGCCTGCCGGATTGAAGCTCCGGGTGGCTGACCATCTGCCGGATTGAAGCTCCGGGTGACTGACCATCTGCCGGATTTGAAGCTCCGGGTGGCTGAACATCTGCCGGATTGAAGCTCCGGGTGGCTGAACATCTGTCGGATTGAAGCTCCGGGTGGCTGAACATCTGCCGGATTGAAGCTCCGGGTGGCTGAACATCTGCCGGATTGAAGCTCTGGGTGACTGAACATCTGTCGGATTGAAGCTCCGGGTGGCTGAACATCTGCCGGATTGAAGCTCCGGGTGGCTGAACATCTGCCGGATTGAAGCTCCGGGTGGCTGAACACCTGCCGGATTGAAGCTCCGGGTGACTGAACCTTTGACTTTATATGCTGTTATTTTCTTCATGTAGGGGAGTGGCGGTCTCAGTAGTCTTTACGCGGATGACCCGTGTTCAGCAGGAGAGCGTCCATCCTCTCAGGGAGAGAATGGGGGATTCGCTCCACCGCGTGTAGGTATCTGACGGGACTGCCTTTGCTGGACTTGTTGGTTAACGGAAGACATGTTCTTAGGCTATAGCATCATGCGGGAGTGCAGCTGAGAGGGGCTCTAGAGGAGCATCTGGAACAGACGAGAGGTCCGTTCCTCAAAGCCGGCCGTGGCGATGTGCCGACCGACCAGTGCATGGTTCCATCGTCGGCATTGGGTTTATGCCGATGCAAAGGAGTTTAAGCTTTATCAGAGTAGACGTAAGGTCTAAACTGGGTAAGTTCATCGTGGGTGGGACACAGAAAGGCTATGTAGTCTCATCAGAATAGACGTAAGGTCTAAACTGGGTAGGTCCATTGCAGGTGGGACATGAAAGGATATGTAGTTTCATCAGAATAGACGTGAGGTCTATCCCGGCAGGGTTTCATCATTGATCGGGCTAGGCGCCGGTCGATCAACAGCTGGTTTCATCATCGATATTGGGTTTATATCGAAGCAAAGGAATTTCATAAGTTTCATCAGAATAGACAAAAGGTCTAAACTGGAAGGGTTTCATCATTGATCGGGCGAGGTGCCGGTCGATCAACAGCTGGTTTCATCATCAATATTGGGCTTATATCGACGCAAAGAAGTTTCATAAGTTTCATCAGAATAGACGAAAGGTCTAAACTGGAAGGGTTTCATCATTGATCGGGCGAGGTGTCGGTCGATCAATAGCTGGTTTCATCATCGATATTGGGCTTATATCGACGCAAAGAAGTTTCATAAGTTTCATCAGAATAGACGAAAGGTCTAAACTGGAAGGGTTTCATCATTGATCGGGCGAGGTGCCGGTCGATCAACAGCTGGTTTCATCATCGATATTGGGCTTATATCGACGTAAAGAAGTTTCATAAGTTTCATCAGAATAGACGAAAGGTCTAAACTGGAAGGGTTTCATCATTGATCGGGCGAGGTGCCGGTCGATCAATAGTTATCTTCATCATCGATATTGGGCTCATATCGATGCAAGGAGGAGTTTAAGTTTCATCAGAATAGACGGGAGGTCTAAACTGGGTAGAGGTTATAGCAGGTGGGACATCAAAGGGTGCATAATTTTCATCAGGACAGACGTAGGGTCCGAACTGGATAGGGTTTCATCATTGATCGGGCGGGGTGCCGGTCGATCAATAGCTGGTTTCATCATCGATATTGGGTTTATATTGATGCAAAGGGTTTTATAAGTTTCATCAGAATAAACGAAAGGTCTAAACTGGGTAGGGTTTCATCATTGATCGGGCGAGGTGCCGGTCGATCAACAATTGATTTCATCATCGATATTGGGTTTATATCGATGCAAGGAGATTTCATAATTTTCATCAGAATAGACGGAAGGTCTAAACTGCATGGTTTCATCATTGATCGGGCAGTGTGCCCGTCGATCAACAGCTGGTTTCATCATCGGTATTGGGTCTATACCAATGCAAAGATTTTATAAGTTTCATCAGAATAGACGAAAGGTCTAGACTGGATAGGGTTTCATCATTGATCGGGCGAGGTGCCAATCGACCCACGGTGGGAAGTGTGTGAAGGTGTAGGTCTCATCAGGATAGACATAAGGTCTATTCCAATAGGTTTTATCGCAGGTGGGGCTTTGCCAAGAAATGCGTAGGTTTTATCAGCACAGACGTAAGGTCTGAACTGGGTAGGCTTTAGTAAAATGGTGATGGGTTTCATCGTCGGTGGGACGTTTGAAAGAGGGTGCGTAGATTTCATCAGGACAGACGTAAGGTCTATCCTGGAAAGGTTTTATCATCGGTGGGGCGTGGAACCAGTTGACCGACGGAAGGCTTCATCAATAGAAGGGAGGTAAAGGTAGCGTGCCGGTTGGCATGGAACTTTTAAATTACCACATTATTGACCCAAGTGCCCTTTCGGGTTTTCACCGGAGCCAGCCCCCTCTTGCTTTTGCCCACGCGCCCTTTCGGGTTTTCACGTGGCGGGGCACCCGATTTTGCCTACGGTGCCCTTTCGGGTTTTCACCACAGCTGGGTTTTTGGCCATTTTTGCCCTTATCCGGGATGTCCGAACAAGTCTGGCGGGGTATCTCTATTTTTAACCCCATTTTTTTTATATATACATATGTTTCCTGAATCGGGACTTCAGCACGGATCAGGCGACGCGCTGCTTCATTAGTGCATGCTCTTATCATCGGTATTGGGTATATACCGACGCAAGGATTTTATAGGTTTCATCAGGGTAGACGTAAGGTCTACACTGGGCTGGTTTTATCATTGATCGGGCAGGGTGCCGATCGACCAATGGTAGGTTTCATCACGGCGGGACGTAAAGGGATATGCAAATTTGATAGGACGGGTTTCTTTGTTGATCGGGCAGGGTGCCCATTGATCAAAGGTGGGTTTCATCATCGGTATTGAGTTTACACCAATGCAAGGATCTTATGAATCTTCATCAGAATAGACGTAAGGTCTACCCTGGGCTGGTTTTATTGCTGATCGGGCAGGGTGCCAATCGACCAACAGCAGGTTTCATCATCGGTATTGGGTTTATACCAATGCAAAGATTTCATAGGTTTCATCGGGATAGACGTAAGGTCTAAGCCGGATAGGTTTCATCATTGACCGGGCAGTGCGCCAATCGATCAACAGCTGGTTTCATCATCGGTATTGGGTTTATACCAATGCAAGGATTTCATGGGTTTCATCAGGATAGACGTAGGGTCTAAACTGGATATGTTTCATCGCTGATCGGGCAGTGTGCCAATCAATCAACAGCAGGTTTCATCATCGGTATTGGGTTTATACCAATGCAAAGGTTTCAGGGGTTTCATCGGGATAGACGTAAGGTCTAAGCCTGACAGGTTTCATCATTGATCGGGCAGTGTACCAATCGATCAACAGCAGGTTTCATCATCGATATTGGGTTTATATCGGTGCAAAGGATTTCATAGGTTTTATTGGCATAGACGTAAGGTCTAAGCCGGACAGGTTTCATTGCTGATCGGGTGAGTGTGCCCATTGATCAGTAGCAGGTTTCATCACGGTGGGACCTGGGACAAGGTATGAGGGCTTTTATCAGGACAGACGTAGGGTCCGTACTGGGTGGATTTGACCGTTGATCGGACAAGGTGCCGGCCGATCGACGAGAAGTTTATGACGGGAGGTGAGGTTTCTTTAGGATCACCATATTACTGGCCCAAGCGCCCTTTCGGGTTTTCACTGGAGCCAGCCCCCTCTTGCTTTTGCCCACGCGCCCTTCCAGGTTTTCACGTGGCGGGGTACCCGATTTTGCCTGCAGTGCCCTTTCGGGTTTTCACCACAGCTGGGTTTTAGCCATTTTTGCCCTTGCTCGGAAAACCTGAACAAGACCGGCATGGTATCTCTATTTTTAACCCCATTTTTATTTATTTTCATTCTTTTATTCTCTCTTCCCCTCTTTTTGGGAGGGTAACAAGTCGGACTGTCATTAGATCATGATAAGGGATGGCTCGGCTAGGGCGGAGTGCCGCTAGACCAAGGGAGCAGGGTAGCTTGGTTAGGGCGGAGTGCCGCTAGGCCAAGGAAGAAGGGTAGCTTGGTTAGGGCGGAGTGCCGCTAGACCAAGGAAAAGGGTAGCTCAGTTAGGGCGGAGTGCCGCTAGACCAAGGAAGAAGGGTATCTTGGTTAGGGTGGAGTGCCGCTAGACCAAGGGAGCAGGGTAGCTTGGTTAGGGCAGAGTGCCGCTAGACCAAGGAAGAAGGGTAGCTTGGTTAGGGCGGAGTGCCGCTAGACCAAGGGAGCAGGGTAGCTCGGTCAGGGCGGAGTGCCGCTAGACCAAGGGAGCAGGGTAGCTTGGTTAGGGCGGAGTGCCGCTAGACCAAGGAAACGGGTAGCTTGGTTAGGGCGGAGTGCCGCTAGACCAAGGAAAAGGGTAGCTTGGTTAGGGCGGAGTGCCGCTAGACCAAGGAACAGGGTAGCTTGGTTAGGGCAGAGTGCCGCTAGACCAAGGAAGAAGGGTAGCTTGGTTAGGGCGGAGTGCCGCTAGACCAAGGGAGCAGGGTAGCTCGGTCAGGGCGGAGCGCCGCTAGACCAAGGGAGCAGGGTAGCTTGGTTAGGGCGGAGTGCCGCTAGACCAAGGAAAAGGGTGACTTTTAGCCTGATTACTCGGGGAATATTGGTTGGGCAGCATGATACAGCTTTAGGTGTCTACCGTTGAGTGGTGAGAATTGGATTTCCCCTCGATGGTTAACAACCATGTAGGCCCCTCCTTCGTAGACCCTATATATCACATAAGGACCTTCCCAATTAGGATTCAGCTTTCCTTTTGGGTTGGACGCCATAACTTCTCTTTTCTTGACCATGACGAGGTCACCTTTCTTAAATTCTCGTCCTTTTACGAGTTTGTTGAATGCAGTGGCCATGCGGGCCTGGTACATCTGGATATTCTTCTGAGCTTGGAGGCGCTTCCCTTCCAATTCAGCCAATTCTTCCAATCTTCTTTCTGCATTGGTTTGTTCGCCACGGGCCAGGTCATATTGGACTGCCACCCTGAGTGACGGGACTTCCAGCTCCAGTGGAACTACTGCCTCTGAGCCGTATACCAGTGAGTATGGCGAGCACCCTGTAGGTGTCTTGAAGACAGTGCGGTATGCCCATAGAGCTTCATACATCTTTTCTTCCCAGTCCTTCTTATTAGAACTGACGACTTTAGCCAACAAGGTGCATAACGTTTTGTTGAAGGCTTCTGCCAATCCATTTGCCTGTGGATTGTAAGGAGTGGAAGTCCTCCACTCGATCTTATACTTCTCGGCAAGCCGATAGATCTTTTGATTTTTGAAATGACTTCCATTATCAGATATTATTCGGCTGGGGATCCCAAACCGGAAGATAATGTTCTGTTTGATGAATCTGGCAACCAGCTCACCAGTCACTTCTCGTAATGCTATAGCTTCCGCCCATCGAGAGAAGTAATCTGTTATTGCCAGTATGTACTTATGTCCGGCTGAGGAGGTCGGTAGTGGGCCGACTACATCGGTTCCCCATTGTGCAAACGGCCAGCTAGGGACTGTAGGGTGCAGAACGGCAGGTGGCCTTCTAGGCACAACAGCATGCTCCTGGCATTTCTGACATGACTTCGCAAACTTGCAGCAATCTTCAAACATAGTGGGCCAATAGTAGCCCAGCTTCTTGATTTCTATCTTCATCTTAGGGCCAGCTTGGTGAGCACCTGCCGTCCCAGCATGTATTTCTTTCATTGCTTGCCAAGCTTCCTCAGTGGACAGGCAGCGGAGCAAAATCTTCTTGCGTGCATCTGCCATTATTCGGAACAGAGTTCCATTTCTGAATTCATAAGAATCTTTGATCCTTAGAAGTTTCATCTTTTCTTCTCTTTTCTGTGGCAGCTGTTGGTGTAAAAACCATTGTAGCAGGTGTTGTCTCCAATCAGATGCCTGTTCTGTACTGATCGTGGCGACTTCATTTTCTTCGGGGCAGCCTTCTAGCATGCTGGGGACTTGCCGCCGATTTATAACAACAATGTTCAGTGTCTCATCCGGCGGGACTGCTATTGAGCTGGCTAGCTTTGCCAATGCATCAGCCTGGGCATTATGTGCACGGCCCACATGCTTGAGCTCAATATGATAGAATTTCGCCATGAGGCGCACAGCTTTTTGGTGGTAGGGGTTCAACTCCGGCTTTCGCACTTCGAACTCACCTTGGATTTGCTTTATTATCAACATTGAATCCCCGAATACCTGAAGCATCTGGATGCCCATGTTGAGGCTGATGTGCAACCCGATTATCAGAGCTTCATACTCGGCTTCATTATTAGTGCAGGGCTTGTTTATAGAACAGGAAGTATGCACAACCTCCCCCTCTGGCGATCTTAGCACAATACCGGCTCCGGCCCGTATTCTGGTCTTTCCATCGGAGTCCGTCTCTGTTCTAGATGCTCCATCAAAGAATAGCTGCCACATAGTCGACTGAGCCTGGCAGGCTTCTAATGTCTCATCATCGGGTAACTCAGTCCCCAACATATCATTCTCTGGCACAGGGTGCTCTGCGAAGAAATCGGCCACGGCCTGTCCTTTTATTGCCCTCTGGGGTATATATGTGATATCGAATTCCATCAGAATTACTGCCCATTTGCCCAACCGGCCTTTCAGTACTGGCTGAGTCAATATGTATTTGAGCGGATCTGCTGCAGATATCAATCTGATTTCGTGTGACAGCATATAGTGCCGGAGCTTTTTAACGGCAAAGACTAGTGCCAAGCATGTCTTTTCTATATAGGTGTAGCTTTCTTCAGTTCTAATCAGCCTCCGACTCAGGTAGTATAGAGCCTGCTCTTTGCCTTCTTCATTTATCTGTGCTAGCATTGCCCCCAGGGAACAGTGTGTGGCTGCAATGTATAGTATCAGGGGCTTGCCCTTAATAGGTGCCCCCAGTACTGGAGGGGTCTTGAGATATTCTTTCAGCTTCTCAAAAGCTTCCTGACAGCCATCGTCCCAGAGGAACGGTACATCTTTCATCATGAGCTTGTGAAAAGGGTGGCATCTCCCCGACAGATTTGATATGAATCGTCGGATGTAGGCCAAACGCCCTTGTAGAGATCTCAGCTCGTGGAGATTCCTTGGTGGAGGGAGCTCCTGGATAGCTTTAATCTTGGATGGGTCGATCTCAATGCCCCTATGACGGACAATGAACCCAAGGAATTTTCCACTGGACACGCCGAAGGCACATTTCATAGGATTCATCTTGAGTTCATATCTGCGCAGCCTCTGGAACACTATCCTCAGATCTTGCAGATGATCTTCTCTTCTGCTGGTTTTCACCACCAGGTCATCGATGTAGCACTCCACTTTCTTGAAGAGTAAATCATCAAAGATCTTTGTCATAGCTCTTTGATAAGTAGCGCCGGCATTCTTGAGGCCGAACGGCATCCTTTTGTAGTGAAATATCCCCTTCGGGGTGCGGAATGCAGTATGCACTCTGTCTTCTTCAGCAATCCAGATCTGGTTGTATCCGGATGACCCATCCATGAATGACAGGGCTTCATGGCCAGTGGTTGCATCGATCATTACTTCAGTGATTGGCACTGGGAAATCATCTTTCGGGCAAGCCTTATTCAGGTCCCTGAAATCTACACATATTCTGATCTGCCCATTTTTCTTCTTCACGGGCACTATATTGGCCAGCCATGTAGTATATTGGTTCTCTTCAACAAAGCCCACATCGATCAGCTTGTCGACTTCTTTGTTGATCTGATTTATCAGTTCGGGACGCATTCTCCTGGCAGGCTGCTTCACAGGGCTTGCCTCTGGGTTTATCGCCAATCGGTGCTGTGCCACATCAGAACTCAGTCCTGGCATCTCATCATATGTCCATGCGAAGCAGTCTCGGAATTCTTTCAGAAACTGAATATACTGTTCTTTGACAGCTGGCTCCAGCAATGCACTGAGGAACGTAGGCCTTGGCTCATCTGCTGACCCCAGATTCACTTCTATCAGCTCATCGACGGTGGCCTGGCCTCCGTCCTCAACTTCGGGTGGGGCTTCTTGCAAATCAATAAAGCCTCCCGGGATATAATCTTCTTCGCTCTCATGATTTTCTATTTCATCAGATTGGTCATCCGCAGATGCTGGTGCATCGTGTAAGGCCAATACGGCCGGATTCTGTTCAGTCTGCCCCGAGGACGTGACTGGCTCAGCGGAAAACTTCGAAGTGGAATCTTCCATGCTTAGAGGCTCTTCTAATGTGGGCTCCCCTGAGAGGTTATCATTATGTAGAGCTCGGAACTCTTCTAGAATGCGCCCAAACTCCAGGCACTCTTGCAGCTCTCTGGCTACTTGGTCTTCATCCGGGGTTCCCGTGTCAAATTGTGCTTCGGCCTGGAACAGATCCTCTTTGCAAGATGGATTCTCCCAGCACCAACCCTTCTTGGTCTCATCAGACATCCTTGCCTCCGGCTGGTTGTCTTGGGCTTCATTGTCTGTTATGGATTGATACATAATCTCTTCATCTTCAAAGGGGTATTGATCATACCCTACTTCTGGGGAATCTTCATTCGGGTAGAAGGCTGAGATGACATCCACCTCGGCTTCATAGTATTCTTGCAGGGTATAACCCAGTCCCGGGTGCTGTGTGATCTTCCTCAGCTCCTTGCTATCTCGAGGCGGATCCCATAACTCCTTGAATGCTTTCTTCTGAGCAGCAGGCTGTATCGATGGCATTTGCATCTTGGAGAACATTTGTGAAACCCGTTGGGTAGTATAATCCAGGCCCGTAATTGGTACCATCAGGTTTGCAGCTTCTTCAGGGGCCATGCAATCTTGATCATCTTCTTCGACTGCCTCCCCGGTGTAGAATATGATAGGGGGTTCGCCGAAGCGAGGGATTTCCATAGTCTTTAGGGGCAGCACTGTCTGGTATTCTGTGCTGGCTATGGGCTTGACTAGACCCTGAGGAACTTCCACCTGTGTGTATTTTTCTTTCATCTTTTCTTCAGTATCATCTGGGTGTATGCCAGGAGGAGTGATCCGAGCAAAATCACCAGCATAAGAGATGTGAGACACCCCATGCTTTTTAATGTAGCCCTTTGGCGGCGGCGGAGACCAATTTCTTGCTTTCGTCGCCGGCTTTTCTTGGCTGACCACAGTTTCTTTTCCTTTATCCCTTTGTGACACCTCGGTGTAATAGGATGCATCGAGCATATGGCACTCGAACACTTCGAAGGGATGTAGGTCTGCAAACACCCTTTCTTCTTTTCCTTCATGGCAGTATTTTATGCATTGGTGTAGCGTGGATGGCACTATCTGATATTCGTGCAGCCACGGTCTTCCCAGCAGGGCCTTATACGTGGTGTTGGAGTCGATTACATAGAATCGTACCACGGTAGTGAGGTCGCCCAGTGTGAGGTTGAAATCAGCTACCCCGAGAGGTGTTTCACATTTTTGGTTGAATCCTGCAATCTTCATATCTCTGACCTTGGTGAGCTGCAGATCAAAGTAATATTTCTGATAGATGCGGTATGGGAGAATATTCACAGCAGCCCCTGGATCTATTAGTATTCTGCTTATCGGCTGACAGTTCAGGGAACCCCTCATATACAGCGGTCTATTATGGCCGGAATTTGGGATTAGCATATCATCCTCCGTGAACGTGACTGATGGCCCAGCATTCACTTCTGCCAGGAGTGCTTCACATTGTGCCGGGGACTGCAGGGCATCCACGATTGCTTTGCGAGCTTCTTCGCTCAGAGAGAGAATTTCCCAGATGGAGAATCTGGTAGGGAGCTTCTTCAGCATTTTCATGACTCGACTGCCCACCCGGACATTAGATAGTCTCATCTCCTCTGCCCATCGGGGTCTTGGAGGTTCATGTGGTGCCTGTGGCCTTTGCTGCCCATTTTCAATTTTATCTTCTTCATCGGTCTCCCGGAAGGCTTCTTCTGTAGCGACTGCCCCTGGTTTTGCTAGAGGGTTACCTTCTTCATCTTCTTCATGCTATTTCTGCTTTCCAGCCGCTGTCTGCTGGCATTTATTGCTTTTATCTGGAGCAGTATGAGCCGGTTGCTCATTTTCTAAGCTGGACAGGAACTCCAGGAATGAAGGGGCTTCATCTGCCTTCTTTTTGTCCTGGTACAGACTGGCAGGGGGAGGAACCTGGACACCTCGTATCTCTGGTTCTGGGATTTGATAGGGTTGCTCCCCTCTGAACATGATATTATGGTTGGCTGGTGGTGGGCGCCCCCATCTTCTCCCAGAACGTGTTGCATGGGCCGAGGTAGAGGCTTCGGCATGGTTAGCTTCTAGCGGAGCGTTGGATGCTTCCGGCTCATCATCCTCCCCGGGCAAGGAGAAGAGTACTGACAGAGTGTTACATTGTACTGTCGTGACCTTCTTTCCTTTCTTGGATTTGGGCCGTTTCTTCTTCTTTTGGGAATTTGGCTTTGCTGGCTCCTGCCCCCAGAAGGGCTCATTTTCAGCTTTTTCTTGTTCTGCCTCTGGCTGCTCTTTAATTTTCAATTCTTCGAGCTGTTCCCAGAGTATACAGTCTTTCATCAGCAGATGCTTGGGCTTCTTCTGCTCGTACTCATCGAGCTCATTAATATATTGCTGCAGACGCCTGGCTGCAGGGCTTACTTCTTTATGTGTAGGGAGGGGAGTTTGTCTCCTCCGGTTGTGAGTAGGGATCCGGATGACTGGTCCAGTCTCAGTTGTATGCCATATTGACTTTATCGGAGGCGGCTCAGGCCTTGGTGTAACACCCCGAATAACTGCTCCACTGGTACTGGCTGCAGGAGTCTTCTTTCTGCTTTTTATGGGTATCATCTGCCATCCTTCCTGATCTTTCTGCGGGGTGAGGAAGCAAGCTTCATAGGTATTCTTGGTGCATTCTTCAACGGCCTCCTTGGGCAGCTGTTGGTAGACTGAGATCATATTGGCAGCCATTCTCCAGGGTGGAGGCTCATGTGGATGGGGCGGCTTTACCTGATAATCTCCCAGCTGCAGCTCACCTTTCTTGACCATTCCTTCCATGATATCTTTGAAGACATAACAATCTTCAATTGCGTGCCCCAGCGCGCGGTGAAATGGACAGAACAGCGGATCATCTTTCTTTGCTGCATCTGCTGGCCTTTTGGGTTCAGGCAATGTTACCTTATTGAACTTATATGCCCAGTTGAATAGTGCGGCCGTCTTATCTTTCGGGAAGGAATATGCTTTTCTCATCTTGTCTCTCAGAGAGACTTTATCCTTCCTTTCTGCTGTATCTGCCAGCGGGGGAGCTTCATCTGCCCCTTTCTTCCCCTTCTGCTGCTCGAAGGTTCTGAAATCGACGGTGTTGGCCTCGGAGTGTGATGGCCGTCGCTCATTGGATTTTCCCTTCAGCATAGTGGGAGCATTGGCGGTCGGACGCTTGGACAAGAACGTCTCGACCTCGGCCACTATATTGTTCAATCGGTCAAATGTTCTGACATCTGCACCGATCATCTTTTCTAGCACCTCCCTCCTGAGGCTCTGCTTGCATATCTGCACCGCATCTTCCTGATGAGGAGGCCTTCGGCATCTCATGGCTAAGTTCCTCCACCTTTTGATGTAGTCCAGTGCAGTCTCATCTTGTTTCTGCCTTGTTGCATATAGCTCTGCTATCGTGATTTCCCTCTCCGTGACATGAAATCTGTCGCGGAATTTTCTCTGCATATCAGGCCAATCAGCCACTGACCCAGCTGGCAGGCTTGAGTACCATTCAAAGGCCAACCCAGTGAGGGATGAGCCAAAGAACTTGAGCAGATAAGCTTCATCGACTGCTAGGTCGCCCATAATTGTAGTGTAGTAGGCTATATGCTCCCTAGGGGAGCCCTGGCCATTGAATTTCTCAAACTTTGGCGGCTTACTGATGCCTGGAGGTAGTCTTTTGGCAGCATACTGGGGAGGATATGGTACCCTGTACACATCATAGGCACTAGTATCATCTCCAGTCTTTTCTGAAAGCTTCATTTCCACAATTCTTTCAATCATCTGCTTGTGGGCTACAGCTGGATCTATATCTTCTGGAAAGAAGTGGGCTTGTTGCTGGCTGTGAGGAGTTGTCATCACAGTGGCGCGCAAGATGGGCGCGGTAGGCTGTGTCTGGGACACGGAGGGCTGAGTCACTGTCTGCTGTGGAATAGGTTGGCTTGGTGCTTTGCCCTTATCAGCTAGGAGGGGGTTAGCTGGAATAGCCGTCTCTGCTGAGCTGGATGTCTGCCCCACAGGTTCAGCTTGCTTTGAGACTGATGTAGCTTCCTGTCTCTCATTGAGCTGTCTTCGGAGAGCATTGATCTCCTGTTGGTATCTTCTGAACATCATCTGGATCATGGGATCCATGGTTGATGGGATTTGTATATCTTCAGAAGTCCCTTCAGCATCATCAACGAAGGGGTTATCTCCATCTTCTGTTGTTACCACATTAACTGTCATAGTGGTAATCCTGCGGGCTTCATCATCAATTTTCATTTTATCCTTTGCGGCCTGGCCTCTTCTTGTGACAGGACCAGGTCTAGTTGCCAGCCTGAGCAATTCATCTGGCTGAGTTGGTAGTATATCTTGCCCCCTGGCCAGTCCAGCCATGTTGCAGGCGAAGATTTGCATCTTTCCTTTTCGCCTGTAGACCTTTCTTTTTATTTGGCTAGGATATCTGAGCCGGTCAAAGACCGATATTCTTTCTTTGTCTTCTTCCCCGTGCAGGTCCTCTTCATTATATCTGGCCCTGAGGCCTTCTTCATAGTCATTCGAATCGGAGGAGGAGGCTCCGATCATCATTTCTTGGAAGGTTTCTTCTTCTTCATCATCCCTGGTGCCCAAGGCACGGGATAGTCTTTGTTGACCTAGGGCAGAGCTCCCTAGGTAGTGGAAGTAGTCTTGGACTACTTGCTTTGTCTCCTCTGGGTCGCGCCTTTGCGGCTCAGGTTGGAGCATCAGTCTGTCCTGGCTCTTTTGCTGATAAGCCAGTCTTGCCACCCGAGCATTCAAATGCTCGGCTTTGGAGTATCTGCAGATATCAGCCTGTCTGGCACAGGCTCTTGGTCTCCTTGCAGTGACCACAGCGACTGGTTCGCTCACATCGCCAACTTGGAAGCAGTCGGCAGCAGCATCATAGATCTTCCTTTCCCATCTTCTGCCCCTGGCCATGGGATGGGTAGTAGTGAAGCTTTCCCTTGTATGGTATTTTCTGCCCCTCATCATGGGGCGAACAGCAGCCATATTTCTTTCCTGACCCTCAACCTCATCTCTCCTCCCCCGGGTCCTGGGGTAGACAGTAGTAGCATTTCTTTCATCTTTCTTCACTTCCCTTCTGCCCCCTGCTCTGAGGCGGGCAATAGTGATATCAGTAAGGTTCTCCCTGTCCTGAGCTGGGGCCCAGCTTTGGATCTTTTTCGGCCGCCAGACCTGTTTGTATTTTGCTGGCTTGGGCGCCAGCGGCTTCTTTTCATTAGCCTCCCAATTGGCCTGCCTGGTGGCCAGAGTTTGGAATCTGTTGGCAGTGGGCACCATCGGGACGATCACGTCCGGGTTGACCTCCCTCGGGCGGCCGTTGAGGTTCGTCCGGATCCCTCCGATCATCATGGTCTTTCCGGAGTTGGAAAGACAACGGTCAGCAGTGACATACCGGCTCCTCCGGTTGGTCCTCCTCCCCTTCTGAGCAGCAGCGGGGACCATGTCCCTTTTCTGGACATGATGGACGTAGCAGGCGACGGCCGTGGGGGCCGTGTTCTCCGGTAGGATGTTCTTCTGGTCGGGGATCTTCACCGGGGCACTTGCAGCAGTGCCTTGCTCATTGTCGTCGACCTGTAGAAGGTCAGTGAAGACGACGCCCAAGCAGTTGGGCAGCCCAACGGCAGGCGGCAGTGATCCGAACGCGAGGGGTACCGCCAGGTAGCCTTCGCGCACATGCATGTCAATCGGCTGCTGGTCGAAGCAAACGGACATGATTCCAGCTGTCATTGTAGATTCCTGAAAATAAGGAAAGTACACAGAATCAGAAGTTTCAGGGGGGCCCGCCGGGCCTCCTACTTTAGCGTAAAGATGAAGGGAGACTGAGTCCCACCGGGCGTGCCAGACTTGTGGACGCGGGATTTTTATTTATATTTATTTATTTTATTTTATTGGATTGATTTATCATTTATTGATTTATTTATTTATTGGTTCATTGGCGTGCCAGTCACCGAAGTGACAATTTTATTGTGCGCTCGATCTGACATGGTCAGTCGATTGTGAGTGATCGTGTCTGGACTAGAAGTCCGTCATACCATGAACGTTATGACGTTAATTACGTCCTTCTAAGGAAGGACAACCCTTGATTAAACGCTAAAATAGGAGGCCTCGTAAGGCGAACAGATGTTCACATGCTTAATTTTAAACTTCCTACCAGGGCCAGGGAGGCGGGTAAGATAATAACATCAACCACAGAAACAGACTAGATCGTGTGATTGGCGGTTCAAAACAGTTATACTTGGTGGGAACAAGGAGATAGAAGATGTCCACCACGGAAAGGCAGAGCCATGACCATGATATAGGTTTAAAGCTTCGATCGGTATTTCGACAGCCTTTCCTCTTAATCTGGGTTACGCCCAGAGGGAAATAGGCTATCACCCACGGAGTGCCGAGGTGAAAGCCGAGAGAAAGAGAGAGATCAAGCCTCCCGACCCTATATATCAGCCATGGGGCAATGTTTGATATTCCCTTAGGGAAGTCGGCGGAACTCATGCAGTGGCAGAGCCCTCCCGAGCTAAAGGGGTTACTCATAAATCCGATGCGGGACGGTGGAACATAAGGGAGCCTGACCCCCTTTAAATTTATCCCCGGGACATATATGGTGATCCATGGATATCCCTGAATGGATTAGCTCTGGACATTTGGGCTCGTATGATGGCAGGTTAGGCTCTCGGTACGACTAGAGATGAAAGGACAGGGTTCCCGGCGCAAAGGGCAAGAGAGCCAAGAAGGCCAGGGCTCTCGGCGCGCAAAGATAAAAGGGGGAAGCCAGGGAGTTTACGGCGCAGGCTTCCCGGTGCGATGAGGCTCCTACAAAAGGGGGGTCTCGGCGCGGGGGGTTGAGCAGGCCATGGAGGGGTTCTCGACGCGGGCCTCCCGGAGCGACGAGGCTGCAAGGGGGATTAGCGGCCAAAGTGCCAGGTTCCCGGCGCAAAGGGTAGTTGGCTTCCCGGCGCGGCCAAGTTGCAAGGCTCCCGGCGCGAAGGCCAGAAGGCCAAAACAGGTCTCGGCGCCTGAAGGATGGCACCGAGAGCTGTTCATCCCGTCTACTGTGCGCGGGGCCGAGAGCTGTGAGGGCGCCGGGATCAGAACAGAGCTTACGGTACTCTGTTTTGGGTTTCATATTGGTTAGGGTTGAGGCAAATGGGCCCTAGGGCATTAAATGGCTCAATTCACTAGACTTCGACCTGTTTTGGTATAGGTTCCCAAGGAAGGCCGGGAACATAAAAAGATTGGAAAGGGAACAATAGGGTATAAGGAGCCTCTGTCACCACTGATAGATAAGGTCCCGGGGATGGGTTTCATGTCATCTCTGGCATCCTGGGAGAATTTTGACAGCATCTCCCCTGGACTTAACATTTGCCAGGGAATGATAGACAATCACCCACTGAATGTCGAGGTGAAAGCCAAAATAGAGGGGTACGGAACCCCTGGCGCCCGTATATGCTCGGAGCAATATCTTGATATCCCTTTTGAGACCGTAGAGGCTTATGCAGTGGCAGAGCTTCCTTGGTCTTAAGGTTAAAAGGCCGATCGAGTTCGAGAAACCACATAGAAAAAGGGGAGTTGCTCCCACTAGTTGTCGTCCCCGAGGTGCATGTGATGACCCAAGGCATCCCTTGACAGAAGGTGGGATTATGTTGAGCAGCTCACAAGGATATTTGTAGGGTTTATCAATGGTAGCAAGGGTTTTATGGCCTGAGGTAGGTTTTTGGATTGCAAAGAGGGGGTTCCCGGCGCCAAAACCATCATGCCGGGAAGAGTCCTTCAGAGCAACTGTTGGGCGCGCCGGGAGCACACACTAGGGCTCTCGGCACCTGGAGCCTCGCGCCGGGA
The DNA here is from genome assembly GCA_022559845.1 of Amorphophallus konjac. NCBI lineage: Eukaryota > Viridiplantae > Streptophyta > Magnoliopsida > Alismatales > Araceae > Amorphophallus > Amorphophallus konjac. The sequence continues at coordinate 198,832,058 of CM040124.1, read as the reverse complement.
AGAGTCCTAGTGGGCTTCTGTTAGGCGCGCCGGGAAGGCTGCTTCATGGGGGCTGGGCGCTGGTAACCGGCCAAAGGGAAGCTCTCGGCGCGGGTAGAATGGGGTAATCGGCGCAGAAAGACCCGTGCCGAGGGCTGTTCACCTATTTCACTGTTCTGCGGGGCCGAGAGCTGTGAGGGCGCCGGGATACGAACAGAGGTTTACGGTACTCTGTTTTTGGTTTTAATGGTGGTTTGGGCAGGAACTGACGGATTCTATGGGTTCTAGACTGCTCAAGGCATCCACTCTGAGTTGGATTAGGTCTAGAATTCAGAGGTGTATTAGGGTTCGAGAGGCATCTGGGAAGCCGGAGTCTGAATGCCCCTGTCCATCGCCATTGTCACGCAGAGCTTGGGGACATGCTTGATATGGTCATTCGTCGCCCTGGGAGCCAAGAGATGGCTGTCTCTGGCCCCAGAGGCTGCTTCGATGACATCAACGGAGGAAGCACGTACGCTTAGAACCCCGGAGTTTCTCAAGCTTCGATCATTGCATAGCACGACTTCATCCCAGCAGCCAAGGAATAGTCTATTCCGGGCTCTGGGGTGAGCACTAATGGTGCTACGAAGCAGAGAAAAGAAACAGACAAATCGGATCATCATGCTACTGGTTTACAGATAACACGGGGAATGGCAATAGGGCTTCAGAGGAAGCAAAAATCAGGCTTAAGCTATAGCCCATCATGCATATATATCCATTCGTTTGATGATGTCCATCAGGGAAGACACATGGTGAGAAAACCCAGACGATACACCATTCCAATACTCAAACCGATTACAGGGAGAGAGTGAGGGAAAGGGTGACAAACAGATGCCGAGATGTCTCGGCTACATTACATGAATCAAGATAAGACTTGAAACGATTACATGAAATAGAAGAAAAGAAAACAAGGGGGAGGGCGGAGCATTGACTCCTCTCCCTCCCCAGATGCCCACCTGGAGCTTCTTCCCTTCGGATTGATCTCTTCTCTCTTTCTTTTTTCAGCCGAGGAGCTCTCTCTCTCTCTATGGGTTTCTTCTCTCTTTGATCGATCGCCCGCCGACTACTGACTGACTTCCGACCTCCTTTTCTTTCAAAGGGGGTGTGTTTATATAGGTCTCATCCTTCTGTGCTTTCGGTGGAGGGTAATCGGCGTGGCTAGTTTGCTTGCCACAGCTCCCGGCGTGTCCAGCGGCCCCTCGTTGAGGTTCCCGACGCCATGGTCAGAAGCCCAATCGGCCGGCCCATTTAGTGCTTTTAGGCCGCATAATTGCCTTGGCTTCTCTTAGTTATTTTGTACTGACTTTTATCAGAACCGAAAGAGGCCCCTTTAGTAGTGACACAGCTTTGTTGAGATCATCTCGAGGTTCCATCAGTGAACAAACTAGGGTTTTATCAGTATTGCCATCTGAATGATGACGATAACACCGGACATCAGCCAGGCCTGAGATGGTCCTAGCCGGGCAATTAGTTGGTGGTGAGGATCCTCCCTCAATCCTGACTTTGTAGGCATCTTCATGTCTTCGTTGCTGGTCTGGTCCCATCTTTATCTTTGTTCATATTTTAGCTGTCAACAGCGGTCGACCTTCAAGAGCTGTAGGTCGACCGCCAGCCCCGAGCCAACCATGTTTGACCTCGAAATCAACCTCGTGGCCAGCCCCTTTCCATGGTTTTGTTTAATCAAATCTCACCTAACTTCCCATGATTTGTGGATCTGGTCTGGGGCTTGTTTATAGACCATTCAAAGTCTATAAAACCATTACAAGAGGGTTAGAAACCCTAGTTGATGGAGTTGATGAAGTGAATCATGGGAGGCCATTTCGAGAGCACTGTAGCACCTCCGTGAACAGTGTTTCGAGCAGAACATCTTCATCCTTCCAAGAGATTCAAGCCTAGATCTGAAGCTATCTCAATCTCCAATCAAGCAAGAAGCATTCAAGGCTTGCAAAGGTGATCAAAGCTACATCCATACACCTCTTCATCAACTCAAAAGGATCAAGAGAAGATCAAAGCTACATCCAATATCCTCTCCATCAACTCAAGGTGATTCAAGTTCATATCTCAATCCAGCAACCTCCAAGAAAGAGTAGAAGCAAGTAAGGCTAAGAGGGAAGATCAAAGGAGGCTTCAAAGGGGTGTTCAAAGTAAGAGGAGTTCGAGTTACTGTTCACGTGAACAGTACTCCGTTAAGAACATCTTCATCCAATCCAAGGTATTCAAGCTCATATCAAAGAGATCATCTTCCAAGATCTGTGAAGAAGGAAGCAAGGATCAAGGTAGCATCTATTCACTTCTTCATCCATTCAAAGAGATCAAAAGGAAGATCAAAAGAGGAGGATTGGAAGAACAGTTACTGTTCACATGAACAGTACTCCGTGAAGAACAATCATCCATTCAAGGGTGATTACAAGAAGATTGATTTTTAAGAAGAAGAGATCCCTGCTGCTGATCAACAAAGCATATCGATACAAGGGCCAATTCCTTCTTACTCAATCTCTTGTTTTAATTCCTTCACATCTATTTTACTTTCAATATTGTTAAACATTGAAGTTATGATTCGTCCCTACCAGGTGGTTAGTAGGAAGGTAATTGGAGGGTGTTCCAATTTGCGGTTGACGTCCCTACCGGTGGTTAGTAGGAAGGCAATCGGGAGTTCTCCGATCTGCGGTGTAGCCGTCCCTGTCGGCTTTGTGTGTAGGAAGATAGAAAGAGAGTTTTCTCTGTTCTGTGGTTTGGGGCGTGTCCCCGGGTCATGCTGTGAGTCAGCAAGGAAGTCTCACCGGGTTTTGGTGAGGGGTGGACGTAGGTTGCGGGGTTGCAACTGAACCACCTTAAAAATCCCTGTGTTGTGGGTTGTTTATTGTATGTGATTGATCTATATCTTCTAACCCCATTCGCAGGTTCGTGTGCTTCCACACTTGGTTATATTGCTCACACACATATGCACTTTGAGTGATCAACATAGCATACACACACACACACGGTTGTTGCAAGCTATTACATGTTCATCTATGTGTTATGCTTTGTAATTCACTTAAAGAAGTATGGACGTTTCATAGCTTGTAATTCAAGTCTTTTTATTTGAGCCACTTTACTTAATTCCGCTGTGCATTGTGCCTAAGTGATTCATTCACTTAATAAGAGTGGTTTAAGCTTCCGCTATCTAAGAGTTTTTAAATAGGCCAAAGCTTTTGATAGGATCTATTCAACCCCCCCTTCTAGATCCGTTTACACCTCACGGGACCCAACACTAAAAACCAAAACATATCATATCACTATCATGCCCATATGTACAAAAGCCAAGTCGTAGTACAAAGTCAGGTCTGTCCCCCTCCCTGGCCCCCGTCACTATCATCAACGCCCTCATGCCTCTTTGGTGGAGGCATCGCCGAGGTCGCCTCGTCGCGACGTCGCCAGCGCCGCTCCTCGTCATCATTCCTCCGGTGGCCTGAGGAACCCGTGAAGTAACTCCTCACCGAGCCGTGAGTGCCGTGGCTGCCGCTCGGGGCTACTCTGCTGCGCTCCCGACTCACCTCTCTGTGGCCCTCCACTAGCCCCTCCAGCTTCGCCACCTGAAGCTGGGCCCGCTCTGCCTCGACTCAGTAGCGCTCCGCCTCAGCTCGATGGCGCTCCACCTCTGTAGTTTCGGCCCGGATACGCTCCAGCTCCGTGCGAAGGAGTGCTGTCTCAAACACGTCCATCGGTTGGCTCTGCGCCACCTCCTCTCGTAAGCGGGCAGCCTCCTCCCGACCCGCTACCCGGCTCTGCTCCAACTCTGTCCTCAATCGAGTCAGCTTGGTCGTCTGCATATACATTTTCATGATTAGTCAATTACATTTCATAATCATATGCACCAAGGGAAAGTGTAGTGGTTACGTACCCTCTCGGAGAGTGCCGCCTCGGCTGCCTCGGCTCGCGCTACCATCCGCGTAAACTCCGCCTCCTGCTCAGCTCGGTCTGCGGGGGTCTGTGAGGAAGAGGAAGGAGCGTCGGCCCCCTGTTGCTGAGTCCCCTCGACGTGCTGCATCTAAAACTCCAGGTCAGTCATATGCATAAGCATAATAGAAGTACATAATTTTAGAGTTTAAGGGTTAGAAAACTCACCAGCAGGGCTAGGGCCTGCCGAGCCTCGTCTCGCTCCCTGATCGTAGAGTGTAGGAGCCCCTCTAGCTCCGCAAGCCGTCCCTCAGGGTCGATCTGCATTTAGAAGTCCAAATGTCAGTGCATCATCATATATAAATCATAAGCATAATAAACAATGTTTAAGTTTAGAGGTCGTACCGGTCGGTGAGCACCCCGGAACACCTGTTCCCGGTAGTGTCTGGCGTACGCCGTATAGTACGCCGAGTCGCTCTCTGCTCGGGCGGTCACCACCCGCCCAAGTACTATCCATTCAGCAATCTATGCGGCATTCTGCGCCATCCAGTCGAAGGCCGTCGCCAGGCCCCTTGTGGTCTGTGTGACACGCTCCCCCGGCTTCTCTGGCACCCGGAACTCTACTACTGGCTGATGGACCCCAATGGTCCTCATTACCAGTCGGAAGAAGAGTGGCTCCACCACATTCATGCAGTGAAGCCACACATCCCGCCCAGAGAAGGTGAGGGCCCCTACCACCCAGGGCTGGCCCTCCTGTCCCTCCTCTACATATGGTGTCCACCGTACCTACAAAATAGAAAGTTGCATCGGCATCATCAACATATAGAACTGCATTTATTTAAAGAGTCTAAGTTTTGAATCGTACCGAGGTGTACGGTAGGGTGTCCAGGTCATCCTATAGCTCCCGTACCTGTCTCCTGAGGGCCCCGGTCTCTCAAGGTGCGATCCACCTCTGGGCAACGGGCAGTAGGGCCGGGTAGGTCTCGTCGCCTCTCCCCAGTCCGTGAAGTCTCACATAGCCCCAAACCTGCATCACATCACACCGCGTCAGCATATAAGAAGCATATAGGAATTGCATAATCATGTCTAAGGTAGATGTCGTACCTGGAGAAGTGGGGAGAAGCCCCCGAGCATGGTCCGCCTATTGGTCGAACTCAGGGTCTCGAAGAGGAAAGCCAGGACCGCCGCTCCCCACGCGTAGTCGCCTACGTGGTCGAGGTCCTGGAGTAGTGGAAGGAAGCGATAGTGGATCAGGTCCGCACGCGTCGAGAAGAGGAGTCGTCCGAACAGCAACATCAGGAATCTCCTCAGCACTCTATCCGCCTCACCTCCCGGCTCCGCCGTAACTCTCGGTCTGGCCAGGTCCACCAACCTCTGGAGGTGCTGCTCCGGCTGCTCCCCCGTCTCTATCCTAGCACGTCATAGCCCAAGGTTGTCCTGTAGCCTCGCCCGGGGAAGGAGAGTGGACTACCGCTCAGGACGCCGCAACTCCAAGCCCAGCAGCTCCTGAGCCATCTCACGGTAGTCGGGATAAGTCCTCCCACTGACCGACAACCCATGCACCCGTAGGCCCGTGAGTCAAGCCACGTCCTCCAACGTGGGGACCATATGCCCCCACAGAAAAAGGAAAATATGACTCACTAGGTCCCAGCGGTTGTGCAGAGCGTAAAGGAGAGCAGTGTCGAACCGGCTCACCTCGATACTCAGAAATGGGGAGAATCCCATGGCTGTCAACCGCTCTCGTTGAAAGTCGGGCAGTGCCAAGTACACTGTCCGGACTTGCAGCCATGAGATGCGGGTCCTACGCTTTCCCTACATTCATTTTTTTATAATTGCACACATTTAATGATAGGTTCATGCATTGTGATCAACAAATAAATGAAAACAATAAAAATTTCACTTTTGTCAGAAGGGTGGTTCCCCATGGACCACTCTTCCTAGTGCATGGACTGGTATGGGGCATTTGGTTCTCAGCCCTTTCGTATTTGAACGGATCATTATAGCGCATTCTTCCTCCCCACGGTATCTCCCTCACCGTTCTTCTTTTTTTTAGCCCTATCATTTTCTGGACTTAGACGGCAACCCCTGGGCCGCATGTGGCATGGGCGGCTCTATGTGAGCCGCATGTCTCCTTTTGAGTGGTTCATAGTGAACCATTCGTCTGTCATCTTCCCCGACGACGGCGAACCTTCCCCACCTGCGGTGAGGTCACCATAGCACCCCAAACCGGTCCCAAAGAGGCCAGTTGCCTCTGTCATCACCCTAGGATGAGCATGCATTAGTTAAAAATTAAAAATAGCCAAGGTTTGGGTGACTTACCTCATTGATTTTGGGAGGCTTGGTCGTTGCCGTGGACGCCCTCGGTGGCTCGTCGGCTGCCCTTTCTCCCTCTGGCGTAGGCGCGGTTGCTTCCTCGACCTTTAGCGCGGCCTCCCCCTCCTCGGGAACGGCAGGTAGTACCCCACCGACGAGCACCTCCGCAACGGCCATCGGCGGCGGTGCTCCTTCCTCTCCGGCCATTCACGAACGCTTGGCTTCGTGTTTGAAGCGCATAAACGAGGGCGAGAGCGAGGGGGAGGGAGTATGAGAGAGTGAGAGAGATTGAGATCGAGATCGAGAGAGATCGAGAGAAGAAAAGGGGGGGTGCTTCGGTTCGTTCTCCCTCTTCCACCATAGGTTACGGTGGAGGGAGGGAGACGAAGGGTTTAAAGCTTTCGAAACCCCAGTTGGTGCATGGTCTATCGCAAGGCCGTGCATCCTAAAGGATGGTTCTTTTCTGGCCATTTGAACCTCAATGATATTTCATCATGAGCGGTAGCGTTCTAGCCGTCTGCCTTATTGTCGATTTAGGATGAGCTGTTCATCTTCCTATTCCACTTTCAAATTTTCTGCTTATGAGCGGCTTGTCCTTAGCCATTCTTTAACATAAGCGGCCCCTCATTGGCCGTTCATGTAGTGAAATAATGGTTGCTGCATCATATGGTTAAGCTGTTAAATGTAATTACTTTTTATTGCAAATCTTGTTAATGATCTTATTGGTAGCGTCGCCTTCACTTGCCGTTTCGCCTGCACAGGTAAGTCAAGTATGGCCTTCTATCCCTGTATCCCTTATTGCATTACTATATGGTATTATGTAATATTATCTCGAGAACCAGCTAGTTATTTGCGTATTCTAGGATCTGATGTTCCCCTTTAACAAAAATAATGATGATCTAGGTTCATGTGTTTAACCATCGGATAGGCCGTTAGGTTGGGAAAATTAGGGGACGACGGTTCTATCTCGCACGCCGTGGTTGCAGATAGTGTCTTGACCCTAATTGCCTCAGTCTAGCAATATTATTCTCGAGTATTTTCTATTTTTCTTTTGCATTCGTTTTGATGATTTCTTTTATTTTAGCCCAGCATGCATCATACGCATTCTTTTGAGCATTCATGACCCATGATTTTCCTGCAAGTGTCCCACTAGTAATGGATGGCTGTTCGTTCATGTTTGAGTATAAGAAACAATTCTACTCTGAGTCATAAGGTTCTTTCTGGTCTGTTCACTTGGGTTGGTTGATTGAGAGTCCCCGGTCTGGAGTTTTTAGGCTATCTCTTTATTTTCTGTTACTCCTTTGATCTCCTCATTGGTTCGAGGGATTGTGTCCCCTATGAGGTTGGTCGCGTGTTTTCTTTTTCTTTCACTTAGTTTAGTTCCTCCAGATTGGCATTGCTTTTGGTCCAACTATTCCTTGTGAGTGGTTCGGAGTTTTCTGGAATATTCCTATCACTTTTTGGCAAGAAAATGGGTGTCGTTTTACCTTAACGCCCGCTTTTCAGTCCACTCCGCTTCATTTCCGCTTCATCTCCATGTTCCATCTCGCTTCCGCTTCACCTCCGCTCGCTCCCCTGCAAAGAGGACGTTAAGAAGGGGCATCTGTTGACACCCATTTTTTGTCGATAAGTTGAGTCATTTCTCTTACTTTCATTTGTTGATGTCTCGAGTTATCCGTTACTCGTTGGGTTATTTTTCTGGCACATCTTTGGGCCTATTTTATGGGTAGCCTCCCTCCCTGACTAGGTCTGCTTCAATTCACGGCTTAATGGGCCTTGATTTTGTTTAATCTATCATTTTTTATGAATTTCAAGCATCCAGGGCATGCACGGTCAGTTTCCTGGATGTTCATCCTATGAGTGGTCGTTCTTGGGCCGTCCATATATTTCTTGGATATTTAGCTAATTTGCTGAATTTTCACCGACAAGCTGACACACGGCCTAAGTTTAGCCGCCCAAATACATTGTGCGGTGTATCCTTAGCCGTTCAAGTCCCAGAGTCCTGAGATCGACAGTCTTTTCAGATAATTATCTATTTATATCAGTTCTTTGGATTTATCACCGACAAGGTCATGAACGGTGGTCCCTGGGCCGCTCTAGTGTTAAACGGTCTATCTGTAGCCGTGTAATCAGTTCGATGGATAATTTGGTTATTTTTCTGAATTATTGAATTTCCACCGACAGGGATGGACGGCCTAGATATAGCCGCTCAACAAGATGAGTGGTCTATCGTACGACCGTTCAACGGCCAGATTCTAGAGATTTTAAAGGCTTTTTCTCTCTCCATTCGTGGTTTTATCCCCGACTTCTCCCATCATTTTCTCCACAGATATTCCACCAAATGGGGTGTCGTTTCCTCTGGTTGAGAGATAATTCAATTATCTACATATTTTATGTTATTATCTCGACCTAAAAATGGCTGAAAACCCTAATTTCGAGTTAGGACTTAGGGGCTCTATAAATAGACCCTAAAGGCTAAGCTAGAAAAAGGGGGGGGGGAGATTTCAAGGTCACGGCAAAGCCCTTCCGGATTCTGGAGCGACCCTAAGTCAAGGAGGGAGGCCTTCTACCTCCATCCAGGCCTACAGTTTCAGGGAGTAGCATATTTTTGTGTCATTAGTTCATTAGTCCCACCGTTCTTTTCTTCTCATTTGCATGCTTGATTCCTCTTCTTTCATCCACGTTTTTCCTACTCTTTTCACTGCATTACACACACCCCCCATACCTTTTGACGCCCCTAGGGGTTTAAAAACTCCCAGGTATCAACCATTCCGTGTTGGTTAGTTTATCTTCCATGTTATTCTATAGTTTCTACACTTCACAGTTCTGACTTTGGGTTTATTTTTGTGTTCTACACCTTGTCTTCCAGGTCAACAGCGTCCTAGCACGAGGCCCACTCCTTCTGGCTGGCCGGAAGGAGTGGAGGTTGAGCTCCTACGTTTTGGAAGGTGGTGGCGTCAAGCGGTCATTTTGTGTCCGTTTGAGGAGTCAAGCGGCTTCATCCTTGCCATTCATCTTCTTCCTGCGGCCGTCTCCAAACTGTTCTTCTGCCATCATTCTTCGTCCCGCGTTCCACCCCCAGCACTGTTCGACGGTCTATCGAGCGGTCGTGCGTCGTCCGAGTGGTTCTTCCGCAGCCGCGCATCTCTGCAGTGTTGGTTAAAGGCGAGTGTCTCCCTTCTTTTCCAAGGTAGGGCATGTTCATCACATTTGGTACCTTGGTGGCGATCACACAGGTTCACATACTTCTGTCCCCTTCTACTTTTCGTTTATTTCTCATTTTGATTTAGTAGAGGGTTAAGAAGGGTTTTAAAACGATAGGAAAATATATCTACATCCCCATTTTCTGGCGATCACGGTGGGACACCTGGTGCCCATCATGTTAGTGACTTACTGACCCTTTTCTGTGCTTTCCAAGTTCCCTGTTCTTGAGTTTTTTCAGGTTGTTTGCGAGTCCTCCACGTTCCTGTCTTCTGGCGTTTGTGCGGTTCAGTGAGAGCCATTCACTACCTTGAGCGGCTGCGAAGCGGCCGTCCTTATTTGCTTACAATGCTATTTGTTCTGTGAAGTCCGCTACCTTTAGTAGTCTGCCTTTGCCCGTTCACTGCTTCCTACGGCTTGATCTCGGCCGCCCATCCTGGTGGCTCAGGTACGCCTCTGCGTTTGCTCTATTGGTTTTACTGATCTTCTGCGGTCGTCTCATGTCCATTCCGGAGTTTGAACGGTCTGTCGAGAGACCGTCCATCCAGGTACGCCTCTATTCTCTAAAACTTAGTTCATTTTAGCATTCTATGTTTTCTGTTAGTGTCTGTCATTACTCCCTGCCAGTGAACGGTCCACCCAGGACCGTCGCCCTCCCTACACGGTCTCCCAGAGACCGTTCTTGTCATGCTACAGTGCACCCGAGCCTCACTTTGATTGCCATGCTATATTATTTTCATGCTATTTAGTGCTGATCATTGATCTCCCCTTGCTGTCGTTATATGTTTGCATGATTGCTTGCCATACTTGTCATTCATATTTGTTCATTGATTGCTAGTTTCTAGGCTAGACTCTTGCATGCACTCCGGTGCACATAGGATCATACACCACTCTTCATCAGTAGTTGCATTCCTACCGAGGTAGGGTTTCCTCTCATCTCCATATTCCTTGGAGCCGACTAGGTGACCTTACCGAGGGCCTCCGTAAGTCCCCGTGAGCCGTGGATTCCCACACGGACGCCGGGCAGGTTGTACTGTACCACCCCAGTCCAGAGTTTGCATCCGCGTGAGAGAGAGAGTCCCTTAGAGTCAGCCAGTCTCCCCTTTCCTACCCTGGTTAAGCACCTTGTGGTTGAGTGAATTCATATCTTAATTAATCCACTATGGTCCTAAAAGGAAACTCATAAAATCTTCTGTGCATCATTCATAACTTGGGTGATTACTTGGTTGTCTCTCTCTTCTCATCCCTCCCCTCTCTTGTGTGCATTATTGGATTGTTTGTTCAGATCTTAGGGTTGTTTGCTCTCTCCCCTAGGTATTTTAGTGTATGTGGAGTTGATTCACACCCTCAGGATCGTCTCCTAGGGGCAGCTCGCATTTCTATTCTTATTTCAATCCCTTGTTTGATTCATCACCCCCCTTGTTTGATCATATCTTTGTGAGAGAGGGCTCTTTGCCTCACTGTTGCGAACCTGGCGGTTCTGCTTCGTCAGATCTTGGGCTCGATTGAATAACATATTTTGTCATTTCCCATGTTGTCCTCCTGTGGTCGTCATCCAGGTGTCCTTGTCCCATCTATGTTCATCTCATGCATATTATACTTCCACGTGTTGTCTTGTTCCGCCATGTGTTGCATGTGTCCTTGTCCCATGTGGTTGTTTCACATGTGTTATGCCATCTCCCCTGTGGTTGTCTTAGATGTAATTGTCCTACGTATCTCTGTCCCGCTGCATGTGGTTTTGTTCTGCATGGTGTGTTGTCCCGCTATAATCTGGTCCCAACTGTGTGTGTCGTCCCGGCGTGTGTTGTCATGTCCCTCCATTTTCTCCGTTCTCATGCTTATTGCTTATTTATGTGGTGTTTTGCATATGTTGCTTGTTCGTTCATTCTTCGTTATGTTATGTTGTCTTTCGTTCATTTGGGTTGTTATGTTTTCATGTTATTTGTGCTTGTTTATTCATGTTGTTGGTTGTCTTATTTGAAAATCCAGAAAAATCAAAAAATCAAAAAACTAAAAAAAAATGCCATTTCGCCTGCACTGGTAAGTCAGGTATGGCTCTCTATCCCTTCTCAGTGTTACATTATTGTATGGTATCTACATTATTATAGCCTCTCAAGGACCGGCTGGTTGCCCGTGTGTTTTGGGATCTGATGTTCCCCTTTAACAAAAATGATGATGATCTAGGAGCATACGGTTAATCGTTGGATAGGCCGCTCGGTTGAGTCGGGTGGGGGACGATAGACTCTATCTCGCACGCCGTGGTTGCAAGAAGACTCTTGACCCCGTCTTGGCTCAGTCTAGCAATATTATCCTTGAGTACTTTCTATTTTATGCTTTCTTTACATTCGTTTTGATGATTTCTTTATTTTAGCCCAACATGCATCATGTCATTTTTTTAAGCACTCACGCCTCGTGATCCGTTTAAGGTTTCTCCTCAACAATGGTTAATTGCACTTCAATTCTCTTGGATAAGAGATCTTCATTTCACTCTGAATTTGAACGTCTTCTTTGATCTGCCCGCTTGGTCTGACTGGCCAGCGTGATTCCTGTCTGGATTTTATCTCAGTTATATTTCTCCTGCTTTTTACGTTGTGCTCTTTCCGACCCCCTCATGGTCTGTGGATTGTGTCCCCGATGAGGATGGTCGTGTTTCCTTTTTTTCCTGTTTGTTTAGTTCTCCAGACATGTTTCATCCTTGTCATCCATTCCAGGTGATTAGTTCGACGTTTTCGGGAGAATTTCTGTCGCTTGTTGGTTGTGACGAGTGTCTTTTGCCTTGATGCCCGCTTTTCAGTTCTCTCCGCTTCATCTCCATTCCTCGTCACTGTCGCTTTGACTCCATCTCCTTTCCATTTCGCCTCTGCGCTGCTTTCGCTCGTTCCCTTACAAAGCGGACATCAAGGAGGAGCATCTGTTGACACCCGTTTTTAGCCTGTAAGTCGAGTTATTTCTCTTATTCATCATTTTTGATGTCCCGAATTAACCATTATTTTGGAGCCTTCCTTGGATAGATTTCGAGCCCATTTCATTGTTCCATTCCCGTTGAGCCTTGGATATCATGATTTCTTAGAGCCCTGGAGCTTATCTTATCACCTTCCGGCCTTCCAAGTCGACATACGGCCCATTTAGGTCGACTTCCCTCAAGCATTCAGCCCCTTTCATTGCACAGTCCTGAATGTGGCCCTTTTTCATCCCCTTCGGTTCCTCTATTCACTAAGTGTCCTTCACCAAAGTTGTTCATTTTTTAAAGCCCTATAATTCCTTCTTCTACGCCGTTAGCCAGTTCTCCACCGTTTTCAAGTCCCAGCATTTTTCTCTATTCTCACCCCATTTTCTCTCCCCTCTGATCTCTTCATGACAGTTGTTTATTTTTCAGTTATCTACAATTTCTTCTTCTATCACTTTTGCTAATTCTGCACCATTTTCGAGATATTATCTGATTTTCACACTCTACTGCCTTTACCCAGAAGGAGGTCACCCAGAGGACCGTTTTCAGAAGGAGGTCACCCACTGGACCGTTTTTAACCATAAGAAGGTCACCCAGAGGACCATTTTTAGAAGGAGGTCATTTGCTAGACTGCCCAGCTCTGAGAAGTGGTCATTTGCTAGACTGTTTTTAACCTGTTTTGCCCAAACTGTCGTGTTCGCCAACGACTCTGTTCTTCATGATATATGCAGTCCAGTCATGACCATTTCTTACCAAAAACGGCCGCGCGATAGACCGTCTCTATGAAAGAGAGTCCAGATGATCCTAAACTCCGTCTTCTTCGTCGCTGGACTCTAAGGGCGATTTCTGTGCAACGGGGCCTCCTTGTTAGGGCTATATCTTCTAGAATCCTCCACCAAATTGAGTCCCATTTGTTCCTGTGACTTCCCCTTTGTATTATCTTGAGTTTAGTATATTGTGACGACCCAGGGTCCGGATACCAGGTAAACCCGATAACACTTGGATCCTGCGAGGCCGCCCAAGAGCGGAAAAGCTCCGAAGGGATAAAAGGAGTGTGTGTAGTACATTGAAGTCCCAGATAAAGCAGTAAGCAATTAATATTTTATCAATCAGGTTTGCTAAAGTAGCATAAATAAAATTACATTTTTAATTAACAATTTAAATTAACAGAGTCCAGTCCAATTAAAGATAAGTACAGTCCAACAGAAAGGAAAATGTACACTGAAGTCGGGGGAAGCCCGACGCAGAGAACGCTGGCAACAATGAACTGACGCACCGCGCCACGAACCACGAGGAAGAAGAACGATCACACCTGAAAAGCAAGGGTGAGCCTCATGTCACTGGCTCTGTAGGGGTCACGCGGATCCCCACTGGAAACAACGCAGTAACACGCTAAACAACGCTAAACAGAAAAGCAGGAAGAACAGGAGCAACAATAGTAACTAAACTACACAGTAAAGCTGTAAAAAGCAGGAGTAAGCAAGAGGAAGAACAGCTAAAGAAAGAGTGAAGCCATACTAACCAGAAACACGGCCGCCGACCAAACCACGGCTCTCTAAGCTACTCCAAATGGCAACAGAAAGGCGAACCCTAATCTCACAAAGTCAGGCGTTACCTATCCATCGACATAGCACAAGCTCCATAGATGAAGCCTACTAAAACAGGCAAAAGCCCTATAAGAGACCTACACAGTAAAAGGCACGAACATACACAACTAAATTATCGTGTACGCTACACAAGACTAGACCTCGAGTGAAGCCACGCACAGGCTACTCGAAAATCGATCACGGAAACACAAGTCACAAGAGTCATGCGTCAAGTGACAAGAGCACCTCCTCACTAGAATAACAGCCAGATGTGTCCACTGACGTCTTACACTACGCCACAAGTATCTGCACAAGCCTGGATCGCGGCCAGCGAGACACGTAACAGAACTGAGTACAAGGAACAACAGTAACGAGTGACTAGTCAGGGTCACACCCGTCGGTGCTCGTCCAACCACCCCTGACCACGTGTGCACACACAAGCTTAATGCCTTGAGCCAGGTCTCTAGTTAGCTTTCTCCCCCAGTAGGACGCTACTGTATGGCAAGGGAGCCCACGGAAACTAGCTTACAAACCGTCTGTTGGGAACTGCCCCGCCACCACTCCTAGGTGAGCCAACACTGGAATGTGTCATCGGGCTACGACTAGTGGAGGCTCACTCGACACAACGACTCTAAAACACTAGTGCTGAAGTATAGACAGGCTAAGCAATCACTATCACACGTACTACGAAGCACTAGATACAGGGTAGCATACCAGACTGCCACTAGACTCAGGACAGACGACTAGACCTGCTAACACAACGATCCTTGAGTCATAAGACTCGGGGTGAAGATGGTCGCACATAGCGGTAATAAGCCGCCAATCGGTCTAATCCTAAGCCAAATCATGAGAAAACATTAATAAAGGAAACGACATAGGATCACCTGATCCATACCTCCGCATAACACAAACTACGGAGACCTGAGGGATCATCGAGACCCTCAATGTATATGGACATGCAAATCGAGGTAAGATAACACCTCTAGGCGTCCAACATCATCTCTCGATCCATACAGGACCATCGAGACAACCACAAGGTCATATGTCAACCACTGGATCACACCGGGTTGACCAGACACCAATGGTGACTCAAAAAGTAGTACGGAACACTACTCGATATAATGGCACTCCCCAGCTACCTACAACATGGTCTTCGCCCTCATAGGACATCCAAGATATCCACGGGACAATGGGTAAACCACAATGTAAGGCCAAGACAAACAGAGGTCAATTATCAGGAAAATAGAATAATGGGTAGCAAACGGTCATCTGCCTGACCGCCAGGAAGACCAAGCGGTCATCCCAAGGGTCACTAGCCAACCAACTACAAGAACACAGGGGCATGCGGTCTATCTTAGGACGGTGAAGTAACCAATAGCGGTCGTCCCTATGACCGCTAAAACCGGTCAACCCCCGAACCGACATAAAATAGTCAAACCTCCTAGCGGTCTCTCATAGGATCGGCAAGGACAAATAGCGGTCAAGGCTAGGACCGCTAGCCCAACCGACTTAACATTATTAAACTGGCTTAAAACAACCGTTAGCTGTCGTATCTCAGACCGCCACTGCCAGATTAGCGGTCTATCGCATGACCGCGAATCCGAACCGACATACACCTCCCCCTTAGCGGTCTATCGTACGACCGCTGACAGGGATTAGCAGTCAATCACTAAACCGCTATTCAAAGAAAATGGTCTATCGCACGATTGCGAAGAACTGAACCGACCTACTATTCGAAAAGCATAAACGGTCACCCAAGGACCGCTAAATGCCTGAAAACGGTCTCTGGTAAGATCGCTAAATCGCTACGGTGGGTAAAACAGGGGATTGGTCGATCCCAGCCGTTCCACGCCCCAATCGCTTCTAAACGAAGGGGAAACAACCCTAAGGACCATACAAGCCTTCCACAGACCGGAAGGGATCATTTTGACACCAAAAACACAAGAAACGAGCGATTCCCATGAATCGACCCAAAATGAGTCACGGTAACAGTCGGGCTCATACCGACTCTGATTCTCGACCAAATGCGATGAAACTGGCAGGAATGAATTCCCAACATGCCAGGGGTTCGAATGAAACTAACTAATCTAAAAATTGTCACCTGAGAAGGCGAACCCGGCTCACACCCCCTGAACATGCTTTCACCCAAAATGTGGTAAAATTCACTCGTTCTTGCACGGTTCGTCTCCAAATCATGAGGAAACGCAAAACAGGAGTAGGGCGTCCATCTCCCTGCCTCCACCAAAGTTCTAGTGCGTCGAAGCGACTAAACCGCGCCAAAAATCATCTCACGAACAAGCCACGCCGGCTTTGAATCCACGAACAGGATCGCGCCAACGCCACGCTCCATTCGTCGCCCCATCACGTGCCATACCAACTCCACGACGTCCCTGCCTCGTCTACCTCACCACGGTCGCGCGCCCCGCAGAGAGAGGAGAAGAGAGGAGAGAGAACGAGAGAGAGGAAGTGAGCGGCGGTGAGGAGAGAGGAAGGAGAAAGAAAGAAGAAATAGAAAAGAAATTAGGAAATTTTGCAGTTTTCGTAAAATCAGATTTTTGGTCCAAAAATGCACTAATTTAGAAAAATATGAGAAAATAGTCTAAACGATCCTCGGAACGAATGCAACGCAACTATAGCGTCCTCGAGTCTATGAACTCAATAATAAACTCACCACGGGATTCCGTAACTTGTACGAGAGAAAAACCCACGTGGATCGTAAAACATAACTCAAGACCCACAAAAGCGATTTGAAACTATCCGATAAAGATATGAAAGACTCAGGGTCTTACATATATAGAGCACGATTTTTCATGGACTATATCTCCTGGAATCTTGGCCGCAAGTTCATGTTTTATGCACTTTCGTGCAACACAAACTCTGTCAGATTAGGTTCCAAGGCCTTCTTCCAAGAGCCATAACTTCCAAATTCTTCCACCAAAAAGAGTCCTATTTTCTCCTACTTATTATCTTGACTATTATCTCGAGAATGATCCAGAGATCTCGAGATTTGGTGGACTCTATCTCCTAGAATCGTGACAGAAAGTTCTAGGTTCTAGCATTCTTCTATAAATAGATGCCCAGTTCGCCTGCGTGACGGGGGGCTCTTCTTCGACCTGGGACGAAGCCATGCCGGATTGTTGACTCAACCCTTCGACCCCAGGTTATTGAGGGAAGTATAGGCTTCGTTTTGGTCCCTTATTTGCTAGATTTCATCATCATTTTCCCTTTTAAATCCGCCCCTACTTCTTGTAAATCATCACAGGTTCTGGGTTTCTTGCACACCTTTTTGAATTTGTGCGGCGGGGCACCCTTCGTCGGCATGGGGCGGAGCCATGCTGCGTTCTCTTCGTTCTCCATCGGCCTCAACCTAAAGAGGGGAGTATCTCATTTCATTCCAATCTCTATGGGCTCTTTTTCCTCGCTCCTAAGCTTCGTTCTTCTCCCTTACTTTTTCAAAATCATCACAGGTTTTACACTTAGCTTTTGCACTGTTCTCTGCACGTTTTTGCATTTTTCCCCATTTTGCATAGTGCTTTTCTCCTTATTCTCTCCACCAAATTTCATGATTTCAAATCCCATGCATGCACAACACTCCCACCTTTCTTTTGCACCCATTTATAGGGGTTAAAAATCCTCCCCTGGTGCATTCTCCCCCTTTTTTTCATGCTACTTTATCATCCCGGGGCAAGTTCTACACCTTCATTTTCTAATGGGTTTTCCTTTGTTTGGTTATCTTTATTTTGCAGGAGATTTTTGATTAAACGTGAAGCCTTCTTCCTCTAGCCGACTGGAAGGAGAAGAGGTGCACCCACATCGGTTCCCCGCATCCCCTTTGAGGCGCGATCACACCTGTAGCGGCTTCCCTTCAGGCCGCGTCTTCTTCCTCATTTTTCAAGGTATACGGCACCGTCTTCATCCGTTCTTCATCCTTTTGGTGCTGTAGAACTTTGGTGGCGATCATGGTTCATTTCTTTTCTTCATCGCCCTTTGCTTTCCATTGTTTACACTTTATGTTTATATGCAAGTTTATATTTGCATAGTTAGCAGTTTGGGGCAGGGAAGATAGATTGAAACACATTTATATCTACACCATGTGCATTGGTCGTGGCGATGTCGACCAGGTTGCTGTGATAGCAAGTGGCACTTGGTTATTTTGGAGTCGTGTGTCATGAATTGCTCAGGTTGTGTCCCGTGGCTCTGTGATAGGAGCGGAACCGGGATTGGCAGGCATCCACTTGGAGCGATCGAGATGAGATAGTATTTGATGAGACAGTACGGTGGACGACGTCTGTGCGTGGTGGTCCGTGAAGAGAGGTTGACGTGGAATGGTGATCCTTGGTCTGGTGACCAGCATGAGGGGATTTCCCTGTAAGTCTGAGTCGAGTGAGGTGAAGACTGAAGACTCCAGACTCTTGTCGTTGGTTTCTTCGTGCTCCCCTGAGAGGGTAGAGTTGGCGTGAGATTCAAGATCGGATGTGGCATTGGTCTGTGCGTGAGTCAGCGGATGGCCTGCCATGAGTTGGATCGTGCCTGTTGGGCCAGTGAGGGTTTTTCCATTGACAAGTATCTAGTGACCGGCGATTGGTCTTTCATAGACAGAAGATGCTGGTTGTTAGGTCTCAGGAATTGCGAGTGCCATATGCCAGCGAGGCCTTGGGTGGCCGATTATGAGGTGTGCCTTTTCCTGGATAGGATCTGGGGATTTACGAGTAGTTTTATCTGCTGGTGGAGTTGACCGTGTTGCTGAGATTGTTCGGCCTGCCAGGTGTGAGCTAGTGGAAGCTCAGTGATGGTTGTCCCCAGTGCAGGGCATGAGATCGGTCAACGGGTTGTGAAGCTGACGTTTGGTTTGTCCACCGAGCATGGGCGTTGACCGGTGGTTCAGTTTTCGTAGCAAGGAGTGTCTTTTCTCGTGTGCGGGGTGGTGTCTGAGGTGATGCCAGGCTTGTGCTTTTTGTGTTATGCCTGCTTCGATGATCAGTGTATGCGGTGTGCAGAGCGTGGCGTTGTCCGTGGTTAAGGTCTGGCGGTATCCCTCAGGATCCGCACTTTCGTGAGAATTGAGGTTTTTTTGTGCTGGGGCTCTGACAGCGTTGTCAGTTGGTTAAGGTGTTCTTCCCCTGTGACTTGGTGTTAGTCCTGAATTTTGAGGATGAAATTTATTTAAGGGGGGAGGGCTGTAACGCCCCAAGGTTTTCAGATATTTATCGGATCAGGATCCGTGGGTTTCGGATCGCTTTCGTGGGTCCCGGATTGAGTTTTGCAGTTTACGTGTGTTTTTGCCTGTCGGACTTTCAGAATCTCGTGTAGGGTGAACCATTGTATTTTCCGACTCCGGGACATTACCACTGCATTGTACGTTTTTCGAGGATCGTGGGGAGTATTTTTCTTAATTTTTGGTATTTTTTTGGAATTTTTGGATTTTCTAGATAAATACCCCCCTCTCTCCTCTCATTTCCCTCACTCTCTCCCTCTCTCTTCTCTCTCTCGCGTTCTCTCCTCTCCCCCTCCCTTCCCTCTGGGCGGCCGATGGAGATGGACGAGGGAGAGGTGGCGACGTTCGTGGGGCGAGGAGCGGTGGGGACGGGGCGAGGATGGAGGTGTGGCGGCGTGAGGAAGCTCGGGGGCACGTCCGTGAACTGGAGGGGGTTTCGTGGGCATTTTTGCGTGGAACGGCGTCCACGGCTCGTGGAATCTTCGGTGGAGGTAGAGGGATGGTTCCCTAGCTCGAGTGCTTCATTTCCCATGATTTTAATAGGCAGTGGTGAGCCGAGTGGGATTTATTACGTGTTTTGGGGAAAAATCATGTTTTTGGGGCGTGCGACGGATTCGTCGAATCGAGCGAGGTTTCTCACTTCTTCTTCCTCCATTTTTGTGTTTTGGGGTCAGGGGAATGATCCCCTATGTTTTCCCCTTCGATTAGTATCGAATGGGGCGTGGAATCGAGCTCACGGCGGAGCTCAGTTCGTCCACAAGAAACGCAGAGGGCGGCCACCTAGGTGGCCGTCTGTGCTCTGGTCTGGGCGGCCATGACCCTGGCGACCCAGTGACCTGGGCGGCCACAGGTCTGGCCACCCAGGGGTGTTGGGCGGCCATGATTCTGGCCGCCCTGACCCATTAAGGCCATGGATTGGGCGGCCAAGCCGATGGCCGCCCAGCCCTCTGGGCGGCCCAAGGTACAGGTGCTGGGCGGCCCAAGGTGTGGCCGCTCAGGCCCCTGGGCCGCCCAAGGTGTGGCTGCCCAGGCCCCTGGGCAGCCAGGGGGTGGCCACCCAGCCCAGTCAGCCCCCGGGCCGCCGTGTTCTGCGATTTCTTGCCCCAAGGTGTCCGTATGCGGTACGGTTCCGTAGAAGAGGTGCCCGCGTGCATCTTAGCAATCCGGGCTCCCTGTGTGGGTCATCACAGGCTATTCCTATGAGGTAATTTGTGTCTGTAGAGGGTGTTTTCCCGTGTGTGTTCTCAGCTTCGGCGCATCTGTTAGGTTGAGTCACCGTGTATCGGCATGTGTGCGGTGGGTTATTCCCGCACGTCGTTAATTTCTTTGGAACGTGGTTTCCATGTGGGCCGTGTATGTGGCCTGTGGACTATGACTCCAATTGCCCAGCCTGGGGCTGGTGGGTTTTCTTCGTTCCCTTTGGAAGGGATTGAGCTCGGCGGTCACGAGCCGCCTTGAGCAGCATATTACAGCGGTTTCTGACCTAGGATAGGCCAGATTGACGGCCTAGAGCTTTCCTGTACGACGGTCTTGACCCTGAGTCCTGTGACTCAAAGACCATTTGTTTAATAGGTTTTAGTGGACTGCCAAGAGTCCGGTGGCATGGTGCCACCTATTTTTTGAGCAGGACGTGACAGGGTTTGTAAGTAGCCCGTCCGTGTTCCTGTGGTTCCCACCAAGAGTCGTTTCTGTGGTGACCCCCGTTGGTCGTAGCTTCTTGGGCACGCTTGTGCCGACCCACCTGGAGTTAGGTGGAGAGCTACAGTAGCTGCCTGGGCATGCGTGTGCTAACCCACCTAGGGGGTAGGTGGAGAGCTACACCAGAGAGAGACGATTTTTAGGCTGGTGTGGACTCATTTTATTCTTTATTATTTTAATTTTATTTATTTATTTATTTATTGTTTATTAGGCGTGCCAGTCACTGAGGTGACAAATTCACTGTGCGCTTGATCTGACTTAGTCAGTTGATTGTAGGATTCGAGTCGGGACCAGAAGTCCGTCATACCATATAGGCTATGACGTTAATTACGCCCTTCTAAAGAAGGACAACCCTTGATTAATCGCCGAAGTAGAAGAGCCCTGGGGACAAAATAAGATATGACTGTCATGCTTATTCTTTATGCAGGATAAAAGATGTATACATATGATCATGCGATTTGTAGTTTGTTATGGTTTATTAGCCTGATTCCCAGTACGAGGCAGAGAACATGAATGGGCATTAGATTCTTATTGATTATCATGCAAACGGTTGCAAGGGAATGAAACATCATTCTTCACAGAGCTAGATGGGCACAAGAACAGGATAACCAGAATCTGTAGCATTAATTTGATTATTGCACTACACGCTTATTTAGCGATTTTTTTTACAGAAGTATACGGAATAAATCCAGCAGCATATCCCCTTATCTTGAACTTATGCCAAGCGGGAATAGGAAACCGCCCACGCAGAGCCGGGACGGAATCCACAGAAGACCGGAGCATGTCAATGCCCGGATGTCACGAGGTGAGAATAAACCGTGTCAGTATTCGCTCACAACTGCATTTTGATATTATTATTCCCCAAGAGGGAATCAATAGAGGACATGAAGAGGCAGACCTCTTTAGATCCCAGGGGGTTTGAAAGAAGGTTCAACATAGCGGAGATCTGAATTCATTTTGACAGCATCTCCCCTTATTTCGGATCATGCCCAGGGAATAAAGGACATCCATCCATGGAGTGCCGGGATGGAAGCCAAAGAAAGACGGGCATAGTCATCCTGAGAACCAAAAGGATCTGGATGCGATGGGATAATGTCCATTATCATGGTATTTATTGATATCCCCTTAAGAAACCTTTGGAGGACATGCAGTGGCAGAACTCCAAGGGTTAGCAGGGTTAGAAGAAAGTATTGTGGTTAAATTGTATAATGTAGGGGTAATACCCCGTTAATTTAGCACCCATGGATTTGAGTGAAAGACCATGACTTCTCTCGGAGATGGGGTTGCTAAGATTGAGGTACCATGGATGAGCTTCAGGGGTAGCAAGGCTGGGCAATGAGTTAATGAACTCGGCGCAAAGGGTGGTCAGCATGGGGATTACACGGCATAGATGGGAATCGGCACCAAGGCATACCAACGTGGGTGAGGATCGGCGCGAGAGGTGGTCAACGCGCCCAGATTCCACTCGGTAAGCCTGGGTTTCGACGCGTGAGCGGGGTTGGTAGCCTTTGGGCGGTCAGTGCCTTCCTCAATCGGCGCGGTGATGGAGGGCTTTTGGGCGCCGAGAGGGAGAGGCGCTGAAGGCCATGAAGGGCTGGCCTATAGGGTTTTGAAGCTCTGGGAGGATTATAGAGTGGGCCATCGGGGAGAAAAAGCTTATTCACAGAGAATCCATGGAAGGCATCTATGATTGACTGAACTGGACGCCACGAGATGGACTGTCTCGGGCTCCTATCACATATCATTAGTGTTGTGCCCCTGTGGTTTTGATGATGGTTTTAATGGTGGTTTTGATGATTGGCCTTTGAAGTGAGTTATTCACTATGAGTCATCTTGTTGTGTTAGTCTTCATGCTAGCATTCACTTTCTGATCATAATGCAGTTCTTCATTCTCTCTGATATGGCATTGCATATTTGATTATGTTCAGTCATGTTACTGTTGCTCTTTAGACTGCAGTTTGATACTGCAGCGTCAACCCATCGAACTGCAGCGTCGACGCTGCCAAGGCACTTCAGAGGTAGCAGTAAGAAATATTTGATCTGCTGCGTCCATGCTACTTGGGCAATGCGTTGACGCTTGGTGCCTCTTTAACTTTGCTGCATTTATTCATTGGTCTGGTCTGTGGTGCGTCGACCCCTTGTGCTGATGGGTCGACCCCTCAGTTCATTCATCGGTTGTTCACAAGTCCATACATTGATCTTCACTTCGTCAAAGTCCATACATCCTCAGCTGAACCCCATGTCTGTACAACGGCCTCAATCTTCATCTATCTACACTCTGTTTGGATAGTATGGACAGTGGTGGGTCGACCCACCCTTGTTGATGCGTCGACCCATCAGAACATTATTCTTTATAGTAAGCCCACACATTGGTCTTCTTGACTCAAAGTCTATACATCCGGAAAGGGGCCAAGTCTATACAGTCTCACGCTCAAATCCGTCAAAGTCCATACATTGGACTGTAGCTTCCACTGTTCATGCCTTGGTCCAAGTCTATACAGTGCACTGTGCAGCCTGTTCGTGTTCAAGCTTGTTGGTGAAGTCTGTACATCGTTCGCTCCTTCAGCT
Source organism: Amorphophallus konjac (assembly GCA_022559845.1). Taxonomy (NCBI): domain Eukaryota; kingdom Viridiplantae; phylum Streptophyta; class Magnoliopsida; order Alismatales; family Araceae; genus Amorphophallus; species Amorphophallus konjac. Next base: position 198,808,636 of record CM040124.1, on the reverse strand, counting down.
TTCACCAAGTCTGTACAGCGTGAACAATTCGTCTCAATCCTTCAGTCTACACATTCATATGTCTTCTAAGTCTACACATTGCCAAAGTATGTGCAGCCCCAACTCTATACAACCGATTGATGTTGCAGTGTTCACCAAGTCTATACATCGCCTTCAGACCTTCAAGTCTATACACTGCTACAGGAACCAAGTCTGTACATCGGCTTTGCATCTGCAAGTCTGTACATTGGAGTCAGTTCACCAAGTCTATACACTGGACTTTGTTTCACCAAGTCTGTACACTCCACATCTTTTCCTACGCTTGGCCAAGTCTATACACTCATACCTTTTCCTACGTTTTACTGGCCAAGTCTATACATCGCTAAGTCTGCACATTGTCTTCAGCTCAAGCGTTCAAAGCCTAAAGTCTGTACAGCGCAAAGTCTACACATTGGCTCAGAGTCGTCAAGTCTATACATCCACAGTGGACGTTCAAGTCTATACATTGGCCCTAACACTCAAAGTCTGTACACTGGTTTTCATGCATGTTAAACTCCAAGTCTATACAGCCTGCCTCTTCGACTCAGTGTACATACTTATTCATTTGCTGTTTCAAAGTCCATACACTCATTTCTAAGGCAAAGTCTATACAATCGTCTCTGAGCATCAAAGTCTATATAGCCTGTCTGTCTTCTTGGGTTCTGTGCTTTTAGTGCGTTCACGCACTTGGCTAACTGCGTAGACGCAATTGTGCGTCTTTCGCTTTCTGTCTTGTTCGCTGCGTCGACACTGACACTGGATGCGTTGACGCATTGGCCAGTTGCCAAGGGCTTGAGCATCTCGCTTGAGGAGCTGAGGCGACGCTGCACAATGGAAGCGTTGACGCCTTGGGCTAATGTCCAAAGGTCTTTTGATCAACATCAAGTCTATACAGCATGAAGTCTGTACATTGGTTTTGTCTTGAACAGAACGCCTAAGTCTATACATTGCTATGGATTGCACTAAACTAACTAAGTCTATACACTCTCTACTTACTAAAGTCTGTACACTCACTATTTCGTTAAGTCTACACACTCGTTGTTAGCGGCCTGAACTAACTAAGTCTATACAGCTGTCTATGTGTGCCTTGCTCGCTGAGTGAAGTCTGAACATTGCCTTAAGCTGATACTGTCTTCGACTGATTAACTGACAGGTTATTCAACTGATTTTCTGACAGGTTTAATGGATGAGGCCATCAAGACTTGCACGTGATCCTAGAGGCTGAAATGCTGACACGTGGACCACTGAAGCTTGGGCGGGAATCGAAAAGAGCATAAGCCCTAGCTGCCTGCTGCTGGTATATATATGGAGTCTCCTCCATCGGCTGAGAGTGATCGAAAGGCAGAGAGCCATCGAGAAAAGCTGAAGAGCAGAGAGTGCCTCCACGATACAGAGAATAGAGAAGAAGAAGAAAAGAGAGCAGAAGAAGGAAAAGAGAGAGATAGTGCTCGTGAGAAGTGAGAAGAAAGAGAAGCAGAAAGAGAAGCAGAAAGAAGAGGAAGAAAAGAAGAGGAGGAGAGAGTCTATTGAAGATCAGTTCAGTCTGTTCGTGGATCAAATCCAGAACGACTATGCTCATTGAGAGCTACATCTCTTGTGTTGCATTTCCAGCTTTTGTTGCTGTGCTTTTTATGTTTACTTATTTTTTCTTTTGTTTCTTTGGTTAGCCTTGTTCTTCCGATTGCCCTGATGGGGATCGGGCTCCTCCTGTGGATTCAGGAGAAGGGAGACTTGTCTCCGGTTCTGGGCTTGTGGCTAGCAAGTCCAGGGGTCCCTCCAGTCTTGAGGAAGAGAGACTTCGATCTCTGGTTTCCAAGTGGCTGGGAGTCACTTGGGGTGTCCCTCCAGTTGGGAGGAAGAGGGGAGGCTGTTCCCCTGGTCAAGCTGTGTGGCAACAACTGTTCGCAGACTGAGTCTGCTTGGTTCTAGCATTGGCTAGTGAAGCCTCACTCCGGTTGGGAGTGAGGGGTGGATGTAGGTCTGGAGGACCGAACCACCTTAAAATTATTTGTGCAGTGGCTTGCCTTGCGTTAGCTCTATATCTTCTACCTCTCATTCACAGGTTGTGCATGCTTGGCTTGTTGCATTATCTAGAGAGTTATTTTTTAGCATTATATTCTGCTAAGTGTGTTTGGGTTGTTTAGCTCTGCCTTCGTTTCTGGTTGTTCAGGTGGCTGCATTGGTGCAGTCCAATTGTTTGTTCATTTGTTGCCTTATCATTTCATCTTGGAAAGCTCATTAGTCTTTATTCCGCATATCTGAGCTTTAGAGTTTTAATTTGGGCTATATTTTCTAGAGGGATACATTCACCCCCCCCCCTCTGTATCCGGGCCTAGCACCCTAACAGTTGGTATCAGAGCGGTGTCTGCATACAAGGTCCAGCGACCTGTAGATCCGATCTTGCAGTCTTAGGTGCTAATTTATTTTTAGTGCATCAATATTCCTGTTGCATTAATCTGTTGTGTTCTCATGGCTCATCCACCGATTTTCAGTGGTACGCATTTGAATGCATGGTTCGCTAGTCTGAAGAATTATATCAAATCTGTGAATCCAGACCTGTGGAAAATAATTTCACATGGTCCTCATGAACTACCAAAGAAAAAGTCCAAATGGACTGACAGTCACAAGTCTATGCATGAAGAGAATCAGATAGCTATAAATCTAATGAAGGCAGCTACTGATAGAGCCTTTCACTCATGCTTTGTTGATTGCAGTTCTGCTAAAGACATTATGGATACACTGAAGCGAACTCAGGAGATAGATGTGGACAGCTGCATGATGGCCAACAGAAGAAATCAAAGTGGCAGCTATCAAGGCAGCAATCAAACTGAAGAAGATGATGATGATGAGGTAAATCTCTTCGAGAATTTTTCTCTAGAAGATTGGGAGAATACATATGCTGAATTATTTGAATCTCATGAACTGTTAAGAAAACAGTATAAAAAATTGAAGAAGGGTACTGGTTTAGATAGTTCAAGTTCTCCTTGTAGAAATTGTGTTGAATTGAAAAATATTCATGATGCCTGTATGTCTGATTTTCAAATATTGAAGAAACAAGTTTCATTATTGAAAACTGAAAATCAAGATCATATAAATGAGATATCTGAACTCAAAGAAAAATTCAACTCAGATAATGATAATCAGACTCTTGTAAACTATCATGACCAGTATGAAAAATTGCTGAAAAACTTTGAAAGTGTGAACTCAGATTTAAATAAGCTGAAATCTGAAAATGATTCTCTGAGAACATCTGCTAATAAAAATGATAAAAAATCTGAGAAACTTGAGCAGGAGAAGAACTTATTTGCTGAAAAACTTGAAGCCATCAAATCTGTGAATGTGGAATTACAGAAAAATATTGAAAAGAAGGAAAAAGAGTTGAAGGAATTCAAGGCTGGAAAAAAACTTGAAACTAACTCAGAAGATCAGACTTTGATAAATGAGTTAATTTAGAATGACAAGCTTAAGGAAGAAAATGAGAAATTAAAAATGCTGAACTTCACTATGTCTGAGAGACTGCTAGCCTTAGAAAGAGGAAAAACTGTGTGTGTTGAAGATTCTGATAAACTGAGCAATCTGGAACAGGAAGTTGAAAAATATAAAACTACTAACAAAGTTTTGAATGAAGCTATGAATTGCTGTGAGCAAGAGATTGCCAGTTATGAGCTACATATTTCCTCTTTAGAAAATGAAATTCAGGATTTGAAAGTTTCCTTGTCTAAATTTGTTGATGGGCAGAAAAACCTAGACAAGCTACTAGGTATAAAAATCAACCCTAGGAAGGAAGGGCTGGGCTACAATAAGATAAACAAGAAAGAACTTCAGAACAAAGTTATGACATCTTTTGTAAATGGTTCAGATGTAGCCACCACCTCTAAAGACAAACAGCCCATTGCTCAGAAAATGTTGGGAGCAAAGGATAATTTTAAGAAAGAGGGACTGGGCTATAGTCCAGTCATGAGGAAGGTCGATGGATCCAATTTGAAAACTGTTTTTGTTAAATCTTCTGAACAGGAAAAACCTTCTACTTCATCTTCACCTCAGTATAAGGCTAAGAAAATAGAAAAACATGATAAAAATCAGAAAATGATTGGAAAACAGAAAATAAATAAAAAGGGTCCATCAGTGTTTGCTGATCACAGTCCTCACACACACTCACATGCATCTAAAAAGAAGATTATCTGTCATTAATGTCATAAAGTTGGACATCTGATGCATGAGTGTAAGTTGATGGAGAATGATGATAAGAATGCTAGGAGATCTCATGATAAAAATCCTTCACCTCAGAAAAGGAGTGTCACATGTTCTAATTGTGGCAAATTAGGACACTCTATTGCTCATTGTTGATTTGCTAGTGGTAAGAAAACCTTTTATTCATATCATGATAAATTCCCTGCAAACCAACATGTTTTTAGTAAAAACAAATACGTTTCTATGAACCAGCACATCATCTATTTTAATTGCAACAAAAGGGGTCACAGGGACTCTGAATGCTGGTCAGGTTCTTGTAGAAGAAATTCTATTTCATGCTTTGAATGTGGAAAGACAGGCCACAGGGCCATTGATTGTTGGCATGCTCAGGGTAGAAAATTCAATTCTAAAACTGTTAAATTCCCTGCCATTAACAGAAAGTCTCATGCATGCTATCACTGTGGGAAGACAGGCCATAGAGCTGCTGAATGTTGGCTGGCCGGTCTTGGTAAACAGAATTTCTATTCTGTTAACAGAAAGTTTCATACATATGCACATAGAGTTCATGCAAATAAAAATATGCATAAATCAAATCTAAAATCTGGTGCATGGTATCATTATAGTAAACAGAACTCTCTCTCTACCAATGAACTTCATGACAACAGTAATGTGCATAAGAGGAATTTGAAATCTGCTAATTCATGCCATTGTTGTGGACAAATTGGTCATTCAATGTATAATTGCTATTTGATGAAATCTGATGACCTTCATGCACGAAAATTGTTGAGAAAACCTGCTAGGAGTAATACTGTCATGTCAGGACCCAAGACTTCTTGGGTACCTGTTTGTGCAAAATAACATTACTATGCAGGTGTGCCTTGGGACTGAAATAAAAGGGGTAATAAACCAAGACACTCAAGAATGAAAACCCCTTCCTGAATCTTTCAGGTAAATTTCTTGCACTTCCTGTTTTTAGTTCTACTGCATGACATACTAAATCTATTTTTGCATATTCATTCTTCATCTGCATTGTCTGAATTGATGCCTCTGAACTCTCCTCATCTGAAGTGCATATATGTGATTTGCATATATAGTACATTGAAAAATCTGAACTGCATTTGAATGCTGTTTGAAATCTGTCCATTGCATTCTGAAAAATCTGATTAGCTGAAATTTGATCCATGCATGCTGCCCATGTTGAATTATCATGCATGACCTCAATGGTATGTAAATGGTAAGGTACCAAAAGGCAGGGAAGTCTATCTGGAGGTTCTTACTATGTGTGAGGTGGTCTTTTAGACCAAGTGCTCCGCCTAGTACCATGGGTCACCTTGTTGGATAGGACAGTCTGAATGTGCATGAATCAAAATCATATGTTCAGTTTCTCATGGCAAACATTGCATGTTTTAAGGGGGAGTTACTTGCATGTGTTTTTGCATACATAAAGTGCATTGCATTTCCTTAGATTGAAAATGCCAAAAAGATTGTCTAAATGCATGTTGTCAGGGGGAGTCAATGCATTACATATAGGTTGTCAAATGCATACTCATGTGAGAATTCATTGCATATCCTTCCTTATTGATTTTGTTGACAGACCTTGAACAGATTTTTAAAAACATTGAGCTTCAAAATCTCTCCTATCAAATGGTATCATTTGGCTTCAGATTTCTATCAGTCTTTCATGAAGATTTTAATGGGACTATCTCGATCATAAATCTGAAAATTCTTGAACTAGAAATCTTCTATTATACATTTTTATGAATGACTAAAATAACTCATATGGTTTAAGCTTAATGTATTCAATGAGTTTGGCTTTAAAATCTCTTAAAAATATCTGAAGCATGTTTAATAAACCTTAACCATCTGTTTCATGTTGTGTCTTATAAAATCTTCTGAAATCTACATTATTGAATACATGACTTTATTTGGTTAAGTACATGAAATTATTTTTGATTTGAAGCAAATGAATTTTTCTAAAATGTCTAAAGGGTATTTTCTGTCAGAGCAATGACCTTGGTCACTGAGAAACACATGTCCAAAGGACTGTGTCATGAGGTACTATAGTTAACTCTGATTAAGAATAATTAAAATTCAGGCAGAGTAATGGCATGCACACTGAGAAATACAACTCACTCATCAAGAAATGATTTGCAGTGTGTCATGATGTGTAAATGCTATCTCTGTTCATATAAAGCATGACAGTTAGTCACACTAAGTGCTTAGGGATATTGGCCTCTGATCAAGGTATATCCTCTAGTTACAAGGTGTGCACTGAACTAGAGTGCTCGTAAAATTTGTAGCATGAAAAATTGTTGAACGAATTGAAATATCTGAATATTGATGCTAAAATCAAATTGCTACAACCCTAGACAAAATCATATGACTTCATAATTGTTTGATTTCAATACTGATGCATGTAATTCCGAAAGAAGTCAATAAATTTGATTGTGTAAGAGAAAGGGAGTTTTATCAAGATAAATATGAGGGCTTGGTTCATTTTTATTAAACCATGGTTTTAGATATCAATACAGAATTTTATTGATAAACTCTACATACATCATGTTTAAACCATGCTGTTCAATAAAGCTTATTCATAAGCCCTTATAATGGAAGACTTTGAAAAACTTATGTTTTGGATTTATGAGATTGATATCTCTATGAAAATCTGACTGAATTTTCTGAGATTGGAGCTTCTTTAAAAATCTGCTAATTGAACCTCTTCTGCTCATTGACCTGAACTTCTCCTTGTTTGCCCCTGTGGTCTCCTTCTCATTCATTTCATAAGGTTCCATTTATTGAGGGGGAGCCTCATTGTCATATGCATCATGCTGCATAGAAGGAGAAGAATTGTGCTCTTGCATTCATATTTCTGGTATCTACATCTACACTCATACCCCTTCCCATGGTTTATTTTGATTATACCAAAGGGGGAGATTGTTTGCCAAAGAGGGAGAATCATGTTCTTGCAAGGGGGAGGAATTGACTGATTTTTTTTATGCTTTAATTTCTCAAACTATTTTCTTTTTGATAAAGTCAAAGGGGGAGAATAGTTTGAGTCATCAGACTGACTCACTGTGTAGTGTTGCCATCATCAAAAAGGGGGAGATTATTGTGCCCCTGTGGTTTTGATGATGGTTTTAATGGTGGTTTTGATGATTGGCCTTTGAAGTGAGTTATTCACTGTGAGTCATCTTGCTGTGTGAGTCTTCATGCTAGCATCCACTTTCTGATCATATTGCAGTTCTGCATTCTCTCTGATATGGCATTGCATATTTGATTATGTTCAGTCATGTTACTGTTGCTCTTTAGACTGCAGTTTGATACTGCAGCGTCGACCCATCGAACTGCAGCGTCGACGCTGCCAAGGCACTTCAGAGGTAGCAGTTAGAAATATTTGATCTGCTGCGTCCACGCTGCTTGGGCAATGCGTTGACGCTTGGTGCCTCTTTAACTTTGCTGTATTTATTCATTGGTCTGGTCTGTGGTGCGTCGACCCCTTGTGCTGATGGGTCGACCCCTCAGTTCATTCATCGGTTGTTCACAAGTCCATACATTGATATTCACTTCGTCAAAGTCCATACATCCTCAGCTGAACCCCATGTCTGTACAACGGCCTCAATCTTCATCTATCTACACTCTGTTTGGATAGTATGGACAGTGGTGGGTCGACCCACCCTTGCTGATGCGTCGACCCATCAGAACATTGTTCTTTATAGTAAGCCCACACATTGGTCTTCTTGACTCAAAGTCTATACATCCGGAAAGGGGCCAAGTCTATACAGTCTCACGCTCAAATCCGTCAAAGTCCATACATTGGACTGTAGCTTCCACTGTTCATGCCTTGGTCCAAGTCTATACAGTGCACTGTGCAGCCTGTTCGTGTTCAAGCTTGTTGGTGAAGTCTGTACATCGTTCGCTCCTTCAGCTTTCACCAAGTCTGTACAGCGTGAACAGTTCATCTCAATCCTTCAGTCTACACATTCATATGTCTTCTAAGTCTACACATTGCCAAAGTATGTGCAGCCCCTACTCTATACAACCAATTGATGTTGTAGTGTTCACCAAGTCTGTACATCGCCTTCAGACCTTCAAGTCTATACACTGCTACAGGAACCAAGTCTATACATCGGCTTTGCATCTGCAAGTCTGTACATTGGAGTCAGTTCACCAAGTCTATATACTGGACTTTGTTTCACCAAGTCTATACACTCCACATCTTTTCCTACGCTTGGCCAAGTCTATACACTCATACCTTTTCCTACGTTTTACTGGCCAAGTCTATACATCGCTAAGTCTGCACATTGTCTTCAGCTCAAGCGTTCAAAGCCTAAAGTCTGTACAGCGTAAAGTCTACATATTGGCTCAGGGTCGTCAAGTCTATACATCCACAGTGGACGTTCAAGTCTATACATTGGCCCTAACACTCAAAGTCTGTACACTGGTTTTCATGCATGTTAAACTCCAAGTCTATACAGCCTGCCTCTTCGACTCAGTGTACATACTTATTCATTTGCTGTTTCAAAGTCCATACACTCGTTTCTAAGGCAAAGTCTATACAATCGTCTCTGAGCATCAAAGTCTGTACAGCCTGTCTGTCTTCATGGGTTCTGTGCTTTTAGTGCGTTGACGCACTTGGCTGACTGCGTAGACGCAATTGTGCGTCTTTCACTTTCTGTCTTGTTCGCTGCGTCGACGCTGACACTGGATGCGTTGATGCATTGGCCAGTTGCCAAGGGCGTGAGCATCTCGCTTGAGGAGCTGAGGCGACGCTGCACGATGGAAGCGTTGACGCCTTGGGCTGATGTCCAAAGGTCTTTTGATCAACATCAAGTATATACAGCATGAAGTCTGTACATTGGTTTTGTCTTGAACAGAACGCCTAAGTCTATACATTGCTATGGATTGCACTGAACTAACTAAGTCTATACACTCTCTACTTACTAAAGTCTGTACACTCACTATTTCGTTAAGTCTATACACTCGTTGTTAGCGGCCTGAACTAACTAAGTCTATACAGCTGTCTATGTGTGCCTTGCTCGCTGAATGAAGTCTGAACATTGCCTTAAGCTGATACTGTCTTCGACTGATTAACTGGCAGGTTATTCAACTGATTTTCTGACAGGTTTAATGGATGAGGCCATCAAGACTTGCACGTGATCCTAGAGGCTGAAATGCTGACACGTGGACCACTGAAGCTTGGGCGGGAATCGAAAAGAGCATAAGCCCTAGCTGCCTGCTGTTGGTATATATATGGAGTCTCCTCCATCGGCTGAGAGTGATCGAAAGGCAGAGAGCCATCGAGAAAAGCTGAAGAGCAGAGAGTGCCTCCACGATACAGAGAATAGAGAAGAAGAAGAAAAGAGAGCAGAAGAAGGAAAAGAGAGAGATAGTGCTCGTGAGAAGTGAGAAGAAAGAGAGAAGAAAGAGAAGCAGAAAGAAGAGGAAGAAAAGAAGAGGAGGAGAGAGTCTATTGAAGATCAGTTCAGTCTGTCCGTGGATCAAATCTAGAATGACTATGCTCATTGAGAGCTACATCTCTTGTGTTGCATTTCCAGCTTTTGTTGCTGTGCTTTTTATGTTTCCTTATTTTTTCTTTTGTTTCTTTGGTTAGCCTTGTTCTTTTGATTGCCCTGCTGGGGATCGGGTTCCTCCTGTGGATTCAGGAGAAGGGAGACTTGTCTCCGGTTCTGGGCTTGTGGCTAGCAAGTCCAGGGGTCCCTCCGGTCTGGAGGAAGAGAGACTTCGGTCTCTGGTTTTCAAGTGGCTGGGAGTCACTTGGGGTGTCCCTCCAGTTGGGAGGAAGAGGGGAGGCTGTTCCCCTGGTCAAGCTATGTGGCAGCAACTATTCGCAGACTGAGTCTGCTTGGTTCTAGCATTGGCTAGTGAAGCCTCACTCCGATTGGGAGTGAGGGGTGGATGTAGGTCTGGAGGACCGAACCACCTTAAAATTATTTGTGCAGTGGCTTACCTTGCGTTAGCTCCATATCTTCTACCTCCCATTCACAGGTTGTGCATGCTTGGCTTGTTGCATTATCTAGAGAGTTATTTTTTAGCATTATATTCTGCTAAGTGTGTTTGGGTTGTTTAGCTCTGCCTTCGTTTCTGGTTGTTCAGGTGGTTGCATTGGTGCAGTCCAACTGTTTGTTCATTTGTTGCCTTATCATTTCATCTTGGAAAGTTCATTAGTCTTTATTCCGCATATCTGAGCTTTAGAGTTTTAATTTGGGCTATATTTTCTAGAGGGATACATTCACCCCCCCTCTGTATCCGGGCCTAGCACCCTAAAAATTAGTGAATTTGATAACTCACTAAATCATGCTAACCGGAGTAAGACTCTGTAAATCTAAACCCCTTTAGTACTGCATCTCCCCCGCGAGCATCATAGACAAGCAGGTAGAAATCTCTACTGTCTCTGTGAGGGGATGACAACCACAAAACTAACGTTCAGAGTCGAATGAGAAAGGGAAAATATGAGGAGATTTCAGATGAAGGAAGAAAAAACACAGATATCGTAAACCAGATACAACTTGCACCCAATTTTACTCACCTATTTTCATTAGCCATTGAGAAATACATCTTTCATGAAGAAAATGTAAAGCAATTCGTGCATACAATTCAAGGCTCTAAAAGGCTTTGAGGATTACATCTTCCATAGATGGGAGAGCAAGATAGAAATGGAGAATCCGAAATATAAAACAGGGGGGAAGGGGAAGAATGTAGCCCCACCGGGGCAATGATCGACGGCAGTACACACCCACCTTGAGCGGGATTACAGACAGGGACCTCTTGTTGCTACTCTCGAACATCTCCCTCTTCTTTTCTTTTCAGCGGACTCTCTATCTCTTCTTGGCAAGCTCTTTTTCTCTCTGCTTCCTCCGACCTCTGGTGGAGCCTCCTTTTGTGACAAGCACGCGGTCTTATTTATAGGGAATTGCCATCAACGCAAGGCTCTATTGGTGCATGTAGCTTTCGGTGCGCTCTGAACCTTGGGCATCGACGCCATTGATCATTGGCGCGTGGTGCTGGGCTTTGGTCCATTTCGGCCCAATACCCATTCGGAACTACGCGTGGGCTTTGCCCAATTCCTTTTAGTTGTTGATTTTGTCGAATAATAGCATTTGTGCTTGTAGTCTTTTGATGCTCTGCATCCCCACAGCATGGCAGGTGATGTGGGTCCCATTTTATAAGTATCATGGCATTTCGAAGATCCTTTACAACAGGTAGATGATTGCCCGGAGCTTGACAAAGTTTTAATCATCTCTATCGTCTGAAATGATAGTCGTGCTGGGCAGCAGCTTGACCGGAAAGGCTTCATCCGGACAAGATATTATTTGTAACAGATCTCAGTTTCCAACGCAGTTTTGGAACTTCAGGGAGTATCATCAGAGCCGCATGTTTCATCAATCTTCGGAGCTCCGGCTAATGACTCATAGCATCTTTTGTTCTCTTTATTTGTACACTTTTACAATGTCAACAAATGCCCCCCACTTGCAGATGGCGTAAGCAAAGGATGAGCGGCATGGGGCCTACGAGTGCATCCTTTAATGTGCTTTTTATATTTCTTCAAACTTATCCTGCTCATTGTGCAGACTTATAGCTTGATATCTTCATTCTATTTGTAGAAGCTTATCACTAGTAAGTGTTTTGGGCTCGTACTAGCCTGCCGAGTCTTGGATAGCCAGCATCTCATCTGCATCATCTTCTCGACGTGCCCAAATCGGCGCGGACGGCGGTCTCGGCACGTCCCTTCTCGGCGCAGCATGGGCGATGGTGTACGTCTCGGCGCGGCATGGGCGATAGCCTCGGCATGCCTTTTCCACATTCAGCAGGTGTTCTTCTCGGCACGATGGTGGTCTCGGCGCATGCTAGGGTTTTACCCTATTTAAGGCGTCGAGAGGCCTCGATAGAGCTCATTTTACTCGAGCTCTCCCTCTCTTCGGCGTGGTTTTTACGCCCTCACCGGCACTCGGTGTGAGGGTTCTGTGAAAAAAATTCTCCTTTTCTTCAACAGTCTTTGCTCTTCTGGTGAGGTTTGTAGTTGCTCTATGATGGGACTATGTCCCCTTTCATTGAGGAGGCATCCCCTCTTGGAGGATGCTTTTCCTATTATTTCTTTGGGCATACCCAAACAAGGGGAGATGCTGTCGAAATTTCCTCAGAATTTCTTCTTTTATTATTGTTTCAGCCTTGTCTCATCCTCTTCGATTTTCTTGTGCAGTTGCTGAAATGGCCACCACTTCTAGTCAGGCTGCTTCTGGAATTGTGGATGCCAGTGCTTCGGCTCAGGGTAGGGTGCCCGACCCTTCTGTAACTTGGCTAAATGTCGGCCAGCTTGATCGAGGCCTCAGGAAGGTTGCCATAGTTGATGAGTCCTCTGACTCGGAAATGGACCTAGTATCTGCATCCCGTGTCCTGCCTATTGAGGACGGGTTGAGCTAATTGCGACGACGGCTATCGTCTGGATTTTTCGAAGGACCGTCATCTAGTGCCGTTCATCTGCTGGAGAGGGATAGCCTGAAAGGTTCCGTATATCGTGGCAAGGCCATTTATCTTCCCGGAGAGCAGCGCAAGTGGGATGCCGTCTTGGGAGTGACTGAGCTGGAGCCGGAACAGAAGATGCTGACACGAGCGCCTGAGTTTACCCTGGCCAGGTGGGATACTGTTACGGGCCAGGTTAACAGAGAGAAACCCGGCTACGGATTGTTCCTTGCACCCATAAAGTGGGGCTACAGAGATGAGCCATTTGTTTTGAACTGTTTGGCTGTCCAGTTCAAATTTCAGCTGGCTATCGGTTGGTTTGCGGACACTAGAGTGAGCGATGCTCATCTCTTCTGCGTGAGAGTGGTAGAATTTACAGAATGTGTGCTGAAGGAATACGCCCCTGTACTTACCAGAGCCGGAGTATACCATAGTGTATATGCCTCCCGCTTCTGGTATCCCATCTCCAAAGGCTTGTGTTGTGGCATGTTTGAAGTCTTCTGCCCACAGTTTAACACTTTTTATATTGCAGAAGGTGAAACTTCTTTAGACCTCTGGAGTCTATCATAGCTCTCAGGTTTGCCGATTAACGGAGAACCATATGAAGAAATCTGCATGTATGACTTTGTCAAGGATGAGACAAACAGAGAGGGCCAGTATTTGCTTGGCTTTTCATATTGGTACTTGATGAAAGCATATCGCTCCCTCTGCCTGGCACATCATAGGGGATCATCTAAGGGCTATCATACCCGGGAGAAGAGCAGAAGGATGAAAGTCCTAGTAGGACATTGGATCCAATATTTCTTTGGCGGCCCTTTGAAATACAATGAGTTTCCTTCAGTAGCTCCAGTTGCGGGTAAGCAAAGCAGGCCTCCCAAGTTCAAGTCAGAGCTACCTGCTTCTATTTGACGGGTTAGCCGAGGAGGACCGAATCCTGCTGGAGTGGATCCCCTTACTCACTGTGCTACCTATCTCACATTCTGGCTATGCACTTTTGCTCTCCCGCAGGGAGATGAAACAGTTATCAGACCGGAGGCAATATACCCGGCATGTCAGATGGCTTGGGGCATGCGGCTTGCTTTATGTCCGGCTGCGCTCTGCCTGGTTTACAAATCTCTGGGAGATCTATATAAGCATCGGGTCCCTCGGTCCTTCAGAATAGTAGGCCCACTTCATTTCTTCAATGCCTGGGTGTGCAGTTTGTTTCCGGAGCTTGCTCCTAGGACTTTGCAGCTGACCACATTGTATCCTCGGATGTTGGAGTTTACAAGTGCCGAGCCTGGCCCAGTGTCACAACAGCTCTACTCTATCAGAGGCCGGTTAACAAGGGTTCCAGTAGATTCAGCAGCAACTATTCATTTCTGGAATTTGGCAACACATTCCACTCCGTTGGTGAATCGCCAGTGTGAATGCAAAATGGAGGAAGTGGAAACCTTTGTTCATCCCATTTCGGGTGCCCCAGTGACCCGGCCAGTCTTGGAGCCTGAACTGATTGACTGGGCCTTGTCAATTCGCCCCAGTGTTTTAGTGTTCAGAAAGGGAGGCATGGTTCATTTAGAACCTTATTACCCCTTCAGATTTGGATGGAATTTTGGCTATGATCAGCATATTCCTCCTTCAGCTGCTCAGTTTCCGGTGGACGGCAGGTCAAAGCATGGCTCGGTTGTTGTTGGCGAAGGTCGCACCTGGTGGGACTACTTCCATTGCCAGGAGGCCAATACCTTCAGAGTGCCGGTGTCGAACCGTGTTCCCCGAGTCACCCCAGAGTACACAAAATGGTGGAATGCCCGAACAAGCTTCTATCGCAATGCCAGAACAACATGCTGGGATGTGGCCGAGCGTACTTTTCTAAGTCAGCAGCCGGGGCCAATATTTGACATTGACAAGGCTCACCTAAAGAGGCTATTTTCTCAGCACCCAAAGGAGGCAGACACATACATAGCACGTAGGAAAGCCTTGAAAGAAGACGCAGCCAAATAGTTGACGCATGCGCTTGCTGATATAAATGATGACACTTTTATGAAGAGTTTGGAGCATTTATGCCAGCTTGGTAACGCCTGCCTGGAACTTCAGCAATACCCTTTTCCCATCGAGGAGCCGCTTCCCAAAGTAGTTTCTTGGAAATGTGAGATTGACCGCTTCTGCCCATATCGGGCGTTTATCAGGAAAGAAGATAGAACCTTGACGTATTATCAGCACACGTCTTGGTTATTTGTTCTGATGAATATCCATGGGCTGACTCTTGCCGACCCTATAGCAAATATTTTGGACAAGCCCCTATTTGTATCTTTTCATTATGCTGACGGCTGGGGTGTTGACCACCTCGGCTTGCATCATTGTCCTGCTTCCCGTGGCCATATAGACCTGCCTGATCTAGCCGAAAAGTGCAAGAAAATTGGCGACATTTGCTGGCTTGTTCGGGAGGCGGCATCCCAAAGCAAGGAGGTGGCCTATCAATATTGGCCCCTCTCATCTTTTTACAATGGCCCGGCAGGTAAGGTTTTCTCCGGTTGACATGTTGCTTGTCTCATTCCTTGACCCTTTTTATAATGATATACGTTCTCTTTAGCAGATAGGCCAGACATAAAATAGCAAGGGATTTATAGGAAAATTATTTCCCAGGCTCAGAAGCCTGAATATTTTGATACTCCTGCACTAGCGCCAACCACTACTCCACTCCCTCCTGGCAGAAAGAGGGTGGCTTCTTTAATGAAGGTTGCTTTGGGACGGGTGAAGAAGGCTCGGAAAGCCTCATTGAAGCAGCCATCTTCTGCAGCTGATGTAATTGAGATTCCCTTGCATCTCGTGCCATCATATGGACAGTTTGTCGCTCAGCAGGAGGCTGCCCAGCAAGCAGCCGAAGGTGATGTTACTTTTCTTTGAGGAATACAAGATTATTCCTTTCACGGCACCTTCATTCTTAATTCATCATCTTCTTTACTGGGTAATAGCTCAAGAAGCAGTTGCTGCTGCTGTGAACACCGAGGAAATCGCCAAGGCGGCGGAGGCTGTGGATCCTCCTGCCGCGGCCATGGTGGAGACAACTGGGACAACTGAGGCCGTACGAGAAAACCCCTCCACTGCTCAAGAGGACGTCAGACTTCCTTCTCCCACACCGGCTAGTGTCTGGATCTTCTTTCTTCTCTTTCTTCCTTTTTTTTTGACGATCTTCTGACCCTGCTCTATGCATATCTTTGTGCTGTAGTGGCCGAAGTAGTCAGTACTGAGGCTAGGACACCTGTTGTGGGCGTACCTTTGCAGCAGGAAGGACATAAAACTGTGTTGAAGAAGGGTGCTATCCCCTTGAGGTGTGTGATCACCCGCTCAGCAACTCGGAAGGTGATAGAAGCGGCGGGCCAATTCGATCCTAGTGTAGATATCTCTTCCAGCAGCTCTGCTACCATTTCTAACGAAGAAGTTGACTATGGTTCTTTAGAGGATGATGAGAGAGCATATGAGACAGTCAGCGAAGGGACAGTGACACCCCCTACCCTACTGAGTGGTCCTTTAATATTCAGTCCTCCAAGACTGCTAGCACCGTCATCTGAGGGAAAATTGCAAGAGGAATTTGCTCGAATCGACATGGAAGAAGAGATAACCCCTCCTTTCGTTGCCTCATCTGCGGAATTAGTGTCCTCTATACAAGCATTTGAGGAGATGGACTTCGCGATCAGGGAAAATTATGCCCGCCCTTTTGTCGAGTTGCATAGCCTTCCATTTATTTTGTCACCTTGGTGCTTATTGAAACTTTGTTCCAGGAGCCTGGCGCAACCGATCACTTTTCGATACCGTCTTCTGATGTCATCATTTCATCGGAGGCTTTAGACATATTGCCTCTTGTCACCGTAGCTTCTCTAGAGACGGTTACTTTACTCCTTCCTGTGCCAGTAAGGATACAACTGGCGGCTGAAGTATCATCACTAGAGCTGAGCTCGCTGGGAGAGAGTTCTGCTCTAGCGTCTGCTACAGAGTTGAGAGCCGAAGTGGATCCGTCCAGAGGTTCTGCCTTTGTTCCGGCGGTCATACTGACCATTGCGCCTGAGCTTACAACTCCATCTGTGCAAGTAGCGGAATCGGAGCCTCTGCCACCTCCAGCATCCATGCAGGAAGCAACTTCTGAAAGTCTGGCAGTAGAAGGGACAACAGCTCAAGAACAAGCTATCGAAGTGCTTGGTTCATCAACCCTAGCGGCCATTCCATCTTCCTCTTCCGAGCCGGATATTGGCTTATGGGCGTCCATCGACAGTGAAGTTACTATTGTATATGCCGTGCATATACTTTTGATGATAACTAAACTTTATGTTTGCTTGTACATGTTCTTGATGTCACTGTGCACTCATGTTGATGTTTAAAATGGTTTTAATGGCAAATGGCAACATGGTTATTGTAGAAACCCAAGAATTAAAAATGAGAAATAAAATTTTTAATTTCATTATGTAATTAAAATTTTCATGAAATAATCAAATTACATTTTTACTATATGAAATAAGTTAGTTTATTGAATTTACTTGAATTTACTTGAAGTAAATAGCAAATTAATTTCTTTAGGCCTTAGATAAATCATAGTAAGCCCAATAAAAGTCTATATAATGGACTAAGATCACAATTGGCCCATTGGATAATCCATAATGGGTTGGATTAATGGATTAAAGGATTTAATAAAGGATAAATAATCTTAAATTTGTAACATGTGTTTAATATGATATTTAAGAGATTAAAATAACCCAATTTTTAGAAGATTGACTCAAAAATCAACCCATACCTAACTTATAACTTTAGACCAGCCGTTTTTACATTGGTTTCACACCAATTTGAGGCTAGATTAAGAGGAGAAATATGAATTTTCTTCTAATTCGGAGTTAATGGGTTTGGTGGAATTAGGTAAGAAATTTTGACAAAATTGGCCAACTTTTGGCTATAAATAGAGCCTCATTCGACCCTCAAATCATCATTGGTGGCCTAGGCTATGCTACTCTGAAGATTAAGGGAGATTTGAAGGAAAGATTTGGAGAATTAAGGGTTTTCATATCAAATTGGAGATTTTCTTACTTCTTCCTTAAATCCGCTCAAAGGTAGGTGTCTCTCAGGCTAAACTTCAATTAAAACATGTTATCTTGTGTATTTTTCAATGCTCTTTTCATTGATACCTGTTTCTCTAAATTTTATTGAGAAATGAGCAAGTTATTAGCATTTTATTGAAGGGTATTCACATTTTTCCTAAGAAAACCGTGGCTGTTAAAAGTCAGTCCGCGTTAATGAACGCGTCTCCTCGATAAGACGCGTTCTCAGATGCTTTACACCAACCGGAATTTAAAAATAAAAATATAAAAATAATAAAAAGACGGCGTCCAGCCATCTGGACGCGTCAACAGAGCACGACATCCAAATAAGACGTGCTCAGATATACTTTTCCCTCTGCCCTAAATTCAAAAAAAAAATAAAATAATTTAACGAAGGCGTCCTTGTAACTGGACGCCTCTAAAATGAATTAAAATTTTATTAAAATAAATTTATAAAGACGTCCAATGGTTTAGACGCCGTAATATAAAAAAATTAAAATTTTATTAGATTAAATTTATAAAGGTGTCCAAATGATTGGACGCCTCCATAACAAAATAATAAAAAAATAAAAATAAAAAAATTAAATTTTATTAAAATAAATTTATAAAGGCGTCCACATGCCTAGACGCCTCAAAGAAATTGATATAAAATGTAAAAATATTTTTTATAAAATGTCTAGAACTAGGGACGTGTCTACAGAAAACATCCAGACTCCTGGACGCGTTCATAGACAGTAACCAAAAATGTTAAAAATTTATATTAACATGTTAAAATATTTACAGCATGTTAAAATTTATTTTTGTGGAATAAAAATATTTTTTAGCATGAAAAACCTATTTTTAGCATATTATTAGTAATTGATGCATGAAAAATATTTACAGCATGCTAAAAATTACTCAGAATGGTAAAATTGATTTTATTCATACTAAAGTTTGAAAACTATTTTTAACATGACAAACCTAATTAAATACTATTTTTCAGCATGAAAAATCTATTTTTCTATCAAATAATTGGTCAATTAATGCATGGAAATTATTTCTAGCTTCTAAAAATCTGGTTATCAGAAAATTGATATATTGAAATTATTTTCAGCATGATAAAAATCGTTTCTATCATGTTATCAGGAAAAATTATTTTTTTATGTTAAACTTATTTTTTATGAAGTAATTAGTAAATTAATGCATGAAACATATTTTAGTATGTTAAAAATTACTTCCAGCATGATAAAATTATTTTATACATACTGAGATATGAAAATTATTTTCAGAATACTAAAATCTATTTAAACTATTTTTATGCATGTTAAACCTAATTTCCTACTAAATAATTAGTAAATTGATACATGAAAACTATTTTCAGTATGTTAAAATTACTTCTAGCATGATAAAATTATTTCCAGCATGATTAAATTATTTTTAGCATATTATAATTATTTTCAATAAATTAAAACTATTTTTCAGCATGATAATTCTATTTTTCTTTCAAATAATTAATAACTAAATGTAGAAAAATAATTTTCAGTATGATAAAATTTATGTTGTTATCAGAAAATTTCTGTAATCAGCACGGTAAACTTATCTTATCTTGCTATCAGTAAGTTAATGTATGAGAATTATTTTAGCATGTTAAGTATTAATTTTAACATGTTAAATATTAATTTCTAGCATGTTAAAAATTAAATCCAACATGAAAATTTTATTTTTATCATCTTATCAGTAAAGTAACATATGAAAATTATTTTCAGCATGTTAAGATAATTTTTAGCGAGTTAGAGTTATTTTTGACATAAAATTCTATTTTCTTATCATATGATTGATTAATGTATGATTAAACTCATGATTGTAATTCATAAAGCATATATTTTCATAACAAAAATTTGATGTTTTACGATTATGATATTAAGTTAAGATATTTTAAAAAAATAATTCTAATAAAATTACTATCTTAAAATTTCTTCCTACTTACCATTCATTTTTGAACTCCACGACTTAATGTCGTTAAACATGATGCCTTAAATTGTTATCTACTTTTCTTGCAACTTTTGAAATTT
The DNA here is from genome assembly GCA_022559845.1 of Amorphophallus konjac. Classification (NCBI taxonomy): domain Eukaryota; kingdom Viridiplantae; phylum Streptophyta; class Magnoliopsida; order Alismatales; family Araceae; genus Amorphophallus; species Amorphophallus konjac. The sequence continues at coordinate 198,788,838 of CM040124.1, read as the reverse complement.
GGTCAAATCTGTGCTTATTACAAACAATATTTTCTTGAAAATCATTGGCCATATATATTAAAGTGGATGTCTAAAAGTACTTGGGATCTTCGGATCCATATGACTCAATGCCTGACATTAATGGGGCCCGGTCTGGTCCTGGGGGAGCGTCCGAAAGTACTTGTGCCCATGGGAGTTGATTGACCACGGTGTGGCATTACACCAAAGTGCATGATAGATTTACTTGATACGGCATTCCACATTTCGTTATTGGTATTTGATTACTTGTTTACATGAATTACTTGACTTGCGTGAAAATAGCCAATTACATGAAATTCTTTACTTGTTCAAAGTCATTACTTGAAAATTCCATTCATGTTTATACACTTCTCGATACAACTTCAAAAATTACTTAAATTGTTAATACTTAAAGATTGCCTGGTTTTTAGAGATATAAAATCCTACTGAGCTTTTAGCTCACCCTACGTTTTGGTTAATTGTTGTAGGAAATGAAAATGAATAAGGGAATGGACAAGAGTGAGAGAATGATTTTCCTTTTTACCTAGGTTTATGTAGATCATTAGTATTTTTACAAGAATGATGTACTTTGGGATTGCAAGTTGTAATTTACCTTTATGGCTTATCAATTAGTGTTGTAAACTTCATTTTGATGGAATAAAGGTACCATTTTCCCATTCATTTCTGCCTTTAGAAATAAAATTGTACATGCTCTGATCGACACGATTGTTTATGACACGTCGCGCCCTCGATATTCCGCGTCGGGGTGTGACAGTCTTTGTGGTATCAGAGCCTAGGTTACATAAAATCCTAGGTTTCACAATTTTAGGTTTATTCTTAAACTTAGGTTAGGTTTTAGATCAATATCTAGAAACTTGGATAAGGACTTAAACATTCCCGGTAAGCACGGGTAGAAACACGGGTTTAGTTTTAAAGAAAAAGATTTATTAAGACATAAAGAAATGAATAAAATAATTAAACCTTGTAATTATGGTTGCAGGTTAATTCTCGTAAATGGCCACCGAGAGAGCTCAATGGCGCGAGATGCAACGCACCGTTCAAGGCTTAACCCAAGCTCTCCAACAGGTTGCTCAGGGAGGAGCAAACCGAGGAGCGGGTGATCTACATAGGAATTTTTGAGGCATGAACCCTCCCCGATTCGCGGGATCTACGGACTCGGACGAGGCCGAACATTGGATTAAGGAGATCGAGAGGATTTTCCGAGTCATGCAATGTGCTGATGAGGAGAATGTCTTACTTGCTACATTCCAACTGGAAAGAGGTGCGCGTGCCTGGTGGGAATCGGTCGAGGCTACTTTACCGCACGACCAAATTCTATGGGAAGAGTTCGTGGAACACTTCAATAGCAAGTATTTCTCCGACCGGGTGCAAGAAAGGAAGGCCACCGAGTTTGTCACCTTAAAGCAAAGGGGATTATCGGTCGCCGAACATGAAGCACAATTTTCAAGGTTATCTAGGTACGCTCCACATCTCGTGGGTACCGAGAAAATGAAGGCAAGGAGATTCTTAAATGGCCTTAAGCCGCAATATATTACTCAACTCGCCCCGATGGATATTCAATTATATTCTGATATGGTACGAAGAGCTCAACTCCTAGAAGATGCAACGGAGTTATCGGATCGCATCCGAGGAAGGGAAGCCAAGAGAGAGCAAGTTACTGGGTCCGGAAGTTTCAAACCTTCCTTCGGGAAAAAAAGGCCCAATGACGGGCGTAACTTCAACAAGGACGGGCGTAATTTTAGCAAGGGTGAACGTAATTTCCAAGGGGACAAGAAGCCGAGGACATTCGACAAGCAAATTGTCCCTATATCAGCAACATCAAAAGAATTATGTAAATTCTGCGAGAAGCCCGGACACAAAGCCGATGAATGTTGGAGAAAGCTTGGCGCATGTCTTCGATGCGGGAGTCGGGAGCATAGGATCCCGAATTGCCCTCTTCTTAATGAGCAAGCTCCATCACCGGCAAAGCTTCCAATTATTGCAAAGAAGCAAGGGAGACTCCAAGCTCTAATGAATGCGGAACCTACCGAGGAAGGAGGAGTCGTGGAAGGTACTCTTTTCATTAACTCCAAGCCTGCCTCTGTCTTATTTGACACTGGAGCTACACATTCATTTATATCTAGAAGATTTGCTGGTCTTTTACCTATGAAGTATGTTCCATTAGATTCTACACTTACCATTACTACACCTATTGGAATGGGAACGGAAATCAAATATTTCTATCCTGATAGTGAAATTCTAATTAGCGGTTATAACTTACCCGCTAATTTGGTATGCATGGAGATGGAAGGATATGATATTATTTTGGGTGCCGATTGGCTATCTACACATGGAGCTAGTGTAAATTGCAAGTTGGGGATGGTAACTTTCATGGGTTACCCCGACCTTCTATTTTCGGGTATCAGGCATTCCAAGCACATACCTCTCATTTCGGCCCTCAAAGCTGAGAAATTATTAAGGAAGGGTTGTGCCGGTTACTTAGTTTTTATCATAATGACCGAGCATACGGAACCCGTTCTAAAGGACATTCCTATCGTTCGGGATTATTCTGATGTATTTTCGGATGAATTGCCTGGTATTCCTCCAGAGAGAGAGAGGTGGTATTCTCTATTGATTTAATTCCGGGAGCGGCACCAGTTTCTAAAGCTCCATATCGGATGTCTGCCGTGGAAATGAAAGAATTAAAGGATCAATTATTGGAATTATTGGAGAAGGGGTTTATCCGACCAAGTACTTCACCTTGGGGAGCCCCGGTCTTATTTGTCAAGAAGAAGGATGGTTCGATGAGGTTATGTGTTGATTATCGGTAATTAAATCAACTCACCATCAAGAACAAATATCCTTTACCGAGGATTGATGAATTATTCGACCAGATTTCGGGAGCTCGATATTTCTCAAAGATCGACCTTCGATCTGGTTATCATCAATTGGAGATTAAGGAAAGTGATATTCACAAGACAGCATTCTGGAGTCGGTATGGTCATTACGAGTTCACTGTTATGCCTTTCGGCTTAACAAATGCGCCTACCGCATTTATGCAATTGATGAACAGCGTATTCAGGCCGTACCTCGATCAATTTGTGGTTGTATTCATCAACGACATTTTGATCTACTCCAAGTCCAAGGAAGAACATGAAGAACATCTCAAGAAGGCCCTTCAATTATTAAGAGATCACAAGCTTTATGCCACATTAAGCAAATGTGATTTCTGGTTGGAGGATGTTTCTTTTCTCGGTCACATAATTTCCCAGAACGGTATAGCTGTTGATCTATCAAAGGTCGAGGCTGTTAAGAACTGGGAAAGACCTACAAGTGTAACGGAAATACGAAGTTTTTTGGGATTGGCTGGCTATTACCGAAGATTTATCAAGGATTTCTCAAAGATCGCAGTATCTTTAACAAGATTGACAAGGAAGGAGAATCCTTTTATATGATCCGAGGAATGCAAGAAAAACTTTCAAACTTTAAAGGATTGTCTGACGACTGCTCCTATTCTCACATTACCTACGGAAGGAGGAGGATTTGAAGTATATGCTGATGCATCTGGAATTGGCCTAGGTTGCGTATTAATGCAACATGGCAATGTCATAGCTTATTTCTCACGGCAATTGAAGAAGCACGAGGAAAATTATCACGTACATGACTTAGAACTGGCAGCTGTGGTCTTTGCTTTGAAGATCTGGTGACATTATCTCTATGGCGAAGCCTTTACGGTGTATTCTGATCACAAGAGTCTCAAATATTTATTCTCTCAAAAGGAGCTCAATATGAGACAAAGACGGTGGTTGGAATATTTAAAGGATTTCGACTTCTCTATACAATATCACCCAGGAAAAGTCAATGCCGTAGCTGATGCACTTTGCCGAAAACCAATGGCTTTATTATCGAGCATGATGGTTAAAGAATGGCATCTACTTGAACAAATGGCCAATTTAAACCTCAATATGGAGGAGAAGGAAGACGAGTCTTTATTGCTAATATTCGACTCCAACCCGAGTTACTCTCGGAAGTTAAAGAACGGCAAGATGATGATCCGATGATCGTTGAAATTAAAGAGAAACTAGATCAACGATCGGATTTCCTTCTGACTGATGATGGAAGGTTATTATTCAAAGGAAGAACTTGTATACCAGATTGTTCTACTATCAAGGGAAAAATCTTGGAGGAAGCACATCGGTCAAGGTACACTATTCATCCCGGTGCTACAAAAATATACCAAGACCTCAAGAGAACATTCTGGTGGTCGAATATGAAGAGAGAGGTAGCCGAGTTCGTAAGTCGATGCTTGGTATGTCAACAAGTTAAAGCCGAGCACCTCAAACCGGCCGGTAAACTCAAGCCTCTCGAAATACCGGAATGGAAATGGGATAGTATCGGTATGGACTTCATAGTTGGATTACCGAAGACCCGAAGTGGTTTCGATGCTATATGGGTAATTGTGGACCGGTTAACCAAGTCTGCTCACTTCTTACCTATCAAGATTAAATGGACCGTGGATGTTCTAGCCGCCTTATATATCAAGGAGATCGTAAGGCTGCACGGTATTCTAAGCTCTATTATTTTGGACCGAGATCCGAGATTCACCTCTCATTTCTGGAAGGGTTTACAATCGTCTATGGGTACTAGACTAAGGTTTAGTACGGCTTTTCACCCTCAGACAGATGGACAAACCGAAAGGACGAATCAAATTATTGAAGATATGTTGAGAGCCTGCATGATAGACTTCGGTGGAAGTTGGCATGAGCACTTACCGCTGACTGAGTTCGCTTATAACAATAGCTATCAGTCGAGTATTCAAATGGCACCATTCGAAGCTCTTTATGGTCGAAGCTGCAGATCGCCTCTATGTTGGAGCGAGGTTGGAGAGAAGGGATTGCTTGGTCCCGATATTGTCCAACATATAACTACCAAAATCCAGTTAATTCAAGAAAGATTGAAAGTCGCTCAATCACGGAAAAAGAGTAATGCCGACAATCGGAGGAGAGACCTTGAATTCCAAGTGGGGGAGCATGTCTTCTTAAAGATCTCACCCATACGAGGAATTAGAAGATTCGGCATCAAAGAAAAGCTAAGTCCGAGATTTATCGGCCCTTTCGAGATTTTGGAGAGAATCGGCGAGGTAGCATACAAGTTAGCTTTACCTCCTCAACTGGACGGTGTACACGATGTATTCCATCTATCCATGCTAAGGAAATACGTCTACGATCCTTCACATGTGATTCAATTTGAAGGGTTGAAACTCCAAAAGGACTTATCATATGAAGAAAGACCGATCAAGATATTAGATCGGAAACTACACCAACTAAGGAATCGGGCCATTCCGATGGTAAAGGTCCAATGGAGTAAGCGTGGATTCGTGGAAGTCACCCGGGAATTGGAATAATCCATCAAGAAGAAATACCCGGATTTAATCTCAGGTTAGAAATTCAACCTTTCTACTCGAATCTTTGAATTTTAGTTATATAATGTGAATTTGGAGGACCAAATTCTTTTAAGTGGGGGAGGATGTAGAAACCCAATAATTAAAAATGAGAAATAAAATTTTTAATTTCATTATGTAATTAAAATTTTCCTGAAATAATCAAATTACATTTTTACTATATGAAATAAGCTAGTTTATTGAATTTACTTGAATTTACTTGAAGTAAATAAAAAATTAATTACTTTAGGCCTTAGATAAATCATAGTAAGTCCAATAAAAGTCCATATAATGGACTAGGATCACAATTGGCCCATTGGATAATCTATAATGGGTTGGATTAATGGATTAAAGGATTTAATAAAGGATAAATAACCTTAAATTCGTAACATGTGTTTAATATGACATTTAAGGGATTAAAATAACCCAATTTCTAGAAGATTGACTCAAAAATCAACCCATACCTAACTTATAACTTTAGACCAGCCGTTTTTACATTGGTTTCACACCAATTTGAGGCTAGATTAAGAGGAGAAATATGAATTTTCTTCTAATTCGGAGTTAATGGGTTTGGTGGAATTAGGTAAGAAATTTTGACAAAATTGGCCAAGTTTTGGCTATAAATAGAGCCCCATTCGACCCTCAAATCATCATTGGTGGCCTAGGCTATGCTACTCTGAAGATTAAGGGAGATTTGAAGGAAAGATTTGGAGAATTAAGGGTTTTCATATCTAATTGGGGATTTTCTTACTTCTTCCTTAAATCCGCTCAAAGGTAGATGTCTCTCAGGCTAAACTTCAATTAAAGTATGCTATCTTGTGTATTTTTCAATGCTCTTTCCATTGATATATGTTTCCCTAAATTTTATTGAGAAGTGAGCAAGTTATTAGCATTTTATTGAAGGGTATTCACATTTTTCCTAAGAAAACCGTGGCTGTTAAAAGTCAGTCCGCGTTAATGAACGCGTCTCCTCGATAAGACGCGTTCTCAGATGCTTTTACACCAATCAGAATTCAAAAATAAAAATATAAAAATAATAAAAAGAAGACGTCCAGTCATCTGGACGCGTCAATAGAGCACGTCATCCAAATAAGACGCGCTCAGATATACTTTTCCCTCCGCCCTAAATTCAAAAAAAATATTAAAATAATTTAAAGAAGGCGTCCTTGTAACTGGACGCCTCTATAAAGAATTAAAATTTTATTAAAATAAATTTATAAAGACGTCCAACGGTTTAGACGCCGCAATATAAAAAATTTAAAATTTTATTAGATTAAATTTATAAAGGCGTCCAAATGATTAGACGCCTCCATAACAAAATAATAAAAATAAAAATAAAAAAATTAAATTTTATTAAAATAAATTTATAAAGGCGTCCACATGCCTAGACGCCTCAAAGAAATTGATATAAAACGTAAAAATAATTTTTATAAAATGTCCAGAACTAGGGACGTGTCTACAAAAAACGTCCAGACTCCTGGACGCGTTCATAGACAGTAACACAAAATGTTGAAAATCCATATTAACATGTTAAAATATTTACAGAATGTTAAAATTTATTTTTGTGGAATAATAATATTTTTTAGCATGAAAAACCTATTTTTAGCATATTATTAGTAATTGATGCATGACAAATATTTACAGGATGCTAAAAATTACTTCCAGAATGGTAAAATTGATTTTATTCATACTAAAGTTTGAAAACTATTTTTAGCATGACTAATCTAATTAAATACTATTTTTCAGCATGAAAAATCTATTTTTCTATCAAATAATTTGTCAATTAATGCATGGAAATTATTTCTAGCTTCTAAAAATCTGGTTATCAGAAAATTGATATATTGAAATTATTTTCAGCAGGATAAAAATCTTTTTTATCATATTATCAGGAAAAAATATTTTTTTATGTTAAACTTATTTTTTATGAAGTAATTAGTAAATTAATGCATGAAAATTATTTTTAGTATGTTAAAAATTACTTCAAGCATGATAAAATTATTTTATACATATTGAGATATTAAAATTATTTTTAGAATGCTAAAATCTTTTTAAACTATTTTTATGCATGTTAAACCTAATTTCCTATTAAGTAATTAGTAAATTGATACATGAAAAATATTTCCAGTATGTTAAATTTACTTCTAGCATGATAAAATTATTTTCAGTATGATTGAATTTTTTTTAGCATATTAGAATTATTTTCAATAAATTAAAACTATTTTTCAGCATGATAATTCTAGTTTTCTTTCAAATAATTAGTAAATAAATGTAGAAAAATAATTTTCAGCATGATAAAATTTATGTTGTTATCATAAAATTTCTGTAATCAGCAGGTAAACTTATCTTATCATGCTATCAGTAAGTTAATATATGAGAATTATTTTAGCATGTTAAGTATTAATTTTAACATGTTAAATATTAATTTCTAGCATGTTAAAAATTAAATCCAGCATGAAAATTTTATTTTTATCATCTTATCAGTAAAGTAACATATGAAAATCATTTTCAGCAAGTTAAAATTATTTTTAGCGAGTTAGAGTTATTTTTGACATAAAATTCTATTTTCTTATCATATGGTTAATTAATGTATGATTAAACTCATGATTGTAATTCATAAAGCATATATTTTCATAACTAAAACTTGATGTTTTACGATTATGATATTAAGCTAAGATATTTTAAAAAATAATTCTAATAAAATTACTATCTTAAATTGTCTTTCTACTTACCGTTCATTTTTGAACTCAACGACTTAATGTCGTTAAACATGATGCCTTAAATTGTTATCTACTTTTCTTGTAACTTTTAAAATTTGGTCAAATCTGTGCTTATTACAAACATCATTTTCTTGAAAATCATTGGCCATATACATTAAAGTGGATGTCTAAACGTACTTGGGATCTTCGGATCCATATGACTCAATGCTTGGCATTAATGGGGCCCGGTCTGGTCCTGGAGGGAGCGCCCGAAAGTACTTGTGCCCATGGGAGTTGATTGACCACGGTGTGGCATTGCACCGAAGTGTATGATAGATTTACTTGATACGGCATTCCACAATTCGTTATTGGTATTTGATTACTTGTTTACATGAATTACTTGACTTGCGTGAAAATGGCCAATTACATGAAATTTTTTACTTGTTCAAAGTCATTACTTGGAAATTTCATTCATGTTTATACACTTCTCGATACAACTTCAAAAATTACTTAAATTGTTAATACTTAAAGATTACCTAGTTTTTAGAGATATAAAATCCTACTAAGCTTTTAGCTCACCCTACGTTTTGGTTAATTGTTGCAGGAAATGAAAATGAACAAGGGAATGGACAAGAGTGAGAGAGTGATTTTCCTTTTTACCTAGGTTTATGTAGATCATTAGTATTCTTACAAGAATGATGTACTTTGGGATTGAAAGTTGTAAGTTGCCTTTATGGCTTATCAATTAGTGTTGTAAACTTCATTTTGATGGAATAAAGGTACCATTTTCCCATTCATTTCTATCTTTAGAAATAAAATTGTACATGCTTTGATCGACACAATTGTTTATGACTCGTCGCGCCCTCGATATTCCGCGTCGGGGCGTGACAGTTATATGGACTTGATCCTTGGTTGTTTGAGTTGGTTTCATAGCCTCTTTCATGTGAACAAGTCCTTGTGTATCTCATGATATATTAAACTTGGTTTTAATAGAAAATGGCAACATGGTTATATGGACTTGATCCTTGGTTGTATGAGTTGGTTTCATAGCCTCTTTCATGTGAACAAGTCCTTGTGTATCTCATGATATATTAAACTTTGACTATCTTGATTTACATGATTAAACATCTAGGTGGTCACTTGGAAGGTAAAGCAAACGTGTGGATAAGTACCCTTGCTATCTACAAACTGAAATAGGTGGTATATGTCATGTCTAATTTGTCAAGAACCTTTGGTAAGACTTTCTCATTGTGTACAACCTCATAGTCATTAGCTCTTGTTGGTTGGGTGGAAGACTTGTGTTTTCAAGGGCTACAATGCATATCATGCATATTAATCTTAGTAGCTTGTGTGTGTGATGCTTGACTCTCATGGTCTGCTGTGAGTGGAAGATTTGATGGATGCTGGGTTGTCGAAAATGGAAGTATCCTTTGAGTTCATCTCATTATGAACATAACTTCATTTGATGCTTTGTCAATCATCATGAGGTGCTTAAACATTTCACATTAATCTTGGTGAACTTGGCTTCTTGATGTCCATCAAATGTGTGAAAGGGCTTCATCCTTTGTCAATGGATTGAAGGATGTTAAAAAGGGTTTTTATACTTATTCGTACTCCTTAATGGTTTGCATGAAGTCCATGCTTTCATCATATGGATGTTTGAGTTATAGTCCTAATCAATTATCTATGTTCTTGCAGGACAAAATACTCAGTATAAATCCTCAAGGTCAAAGGAGTTTGATCCCACGGACTGCAAATGGATTTTGGTCGACCGCCAGCCATGGGTCGGTCGACCGATTTTCCTAGCAACAAAATCTTCATTTCCTGTAAAATTCCGGTCGACCGCCCCCCTATTTCCGATCGACCACCAGCCCCGATGCAGCCTTGTTTGACTTTATTTTCACCAACGTGTTCAAGCCTTTCTTGTGGACTTTTCAATCCTCTAGACTCAAAATTTGCCAGGAAATGTGGATCTGGTTTCTGGCTTGTCTATGGACCATTCAAGGCTTATAAAAATAACTCTTGGGTCAAGAAACCAAGATGATGCAAGGGGATCAAAGGAAGGCCATCAAAGGAGAAAAAGAGCTGTAGGAACAACTCCATGAACAGTACTTCGTCGAGCCATTCTTCATCAAACCACAAGCATTTGAAGATCATTCTGAAGCCAATCAAGTGGAAATCAAGTGGAGATTCATGCCTCATTCAAGATCTGCATCATACACTCAAGGGGAGCCAAATCATGAGTTTTCTCAACTGTGTTTCATTTGTCTTTATGTTTTGAGCTTCAAGTCTTGTTCTTTGTAATCTACAAGCATCAGTGTGTGTGTGGATCGATTCAGATCCGTGGTCGTGTGGATTGTCTTGTTCAGATCCGTGTGTGTGCGTAGATCTTCTTAGATCTGCGTGTGTGTGTGTGTGTGTGGATCTATCTAGATCCGGTTGTACAAGTGTGTAGAGTGCTGCATCTATTGCAGCTTGTGCGCGTGTGTCTGTGCAGGCATTGCCCTGCGTGTGTGGTTGGAGTGTATCTCCATGTTGGGGATTCATCCACGTGCTGGTTTACAACATTGAAGCCTCACCGGATTTTGGTGAGGGGTGGACGTAGGTTGCCATCGTTGCATCCGAACATCCTTAAAAATCATCGTGCATTGTGGTTTGGATTGTGTGGTTTGGCTCATTTCGTCTACCTCCATTCCGTGTGTTTGTTAGTGCATATTGTTATTTTGAGTTTGATCTTTCAGATTTAGCATAATCGGTCTTTTATCTAAATAGATCTTTGGTATATGAAAAGGTGTTTTTGAATCGACAAGATCACTCTTGTCAGGACAATAGCATCTTGCGTGAGTAGAATCCTTAGATTCACACCTCCGCCTTGTACCAAGGAACTATTGTGGAGATAGTTTTTGATAAATCTAGCTTGTGGCTAACAGATTTGAATTCCTAGTTGATGCTTCATCATACTTCTTTAAATCGGGTAAAAATTTACTAAAAGTTATAATCACCCAATTCACCCCCCCTCTTGGGTGTCATTGATCGCGGGACTTCAGTTACTTTTGAAATAACTCCAGCGGCCTCTCTTGTTTTCACATCATCAGAGGATTTCATTTGGCAAAATTTGGAGATGCTGCGCCGGGTAGTGGAATCTCAACCGACACTGACTTATCTTCAATTGAAGGAGGTGGCTGAGCGGCTGATAGTTGGTCTGCAAGCACTAGGCTGTCCCTTAGAAACATGGACCCAGGGGGTGCTGTTATTGCTGAAATTTGTGAATCGCCGTCATTTTTTGGGGCATACTGTAAGTGATAGACTGGCAACCCTTAAATTGCAGAGAGACGATTGTCGATCAGGGCTATAGATGTTGAGTTCTAATCTTCAACGGCACAGGACCCAGCTAGAAACTTCATCTAATCGTGCACAATTTTTGTGCAACCGGATGGATGAGCTGCGGGCAGAATTGAATGCTATTGAGGCTGAACTGCCATTGGTGGAGATGGCAGGGTCTCAGAGTGCTGAAGAGATTGCCCCGCTAGAGGGACAAGTGGCATCACTACAGGATGAAGCAGCTCGTCTCCAAGGAGAAGAAGCTCATCTTCAGGAATTAGGAGCGACTCCGAATGTTGGGCTCCTTGATTTTGAGGACATCTTTCGGCGACCTTAGTTGTTCCTTGCTTTGTAATGCGTCCCTTTCGAGGGCCCGATTGTATTCATCCCTTTTTGCAATGAAAAAATGTCTTCCCTTTAATGTCTTGGGTGTTCATCTACACTTCTTTATTTTGCAATGGTTTGCAGCAATTTGGTAACTCTCATGAAGATACACCCGTATCTATATCGCAGGAGAGTGCCCACTCTTTCAAGGAAAGGATGGGGGAATTACTCCACCGCGTGACGGGATTTCGAGAGATCCCAAACTGGAATGTTGGCATAAGTATATGTTTCATCGGCCAGAGGTGCCGAATGTAGGAATGCTTGCTGATGTGTGGACGAAGGGTTCATAGGCCTCGTCGAAATAGACAGAAGGTCTATCTCAGATAGATTTTAGCATTGATCGAGGCGATGTGCCATATGATCAATGGAAGTTTCATCATCAACATTGGGTGTATGCCGATGCAAGAAAATGGATAGGTTTCATCAGAATAGACGGAAGGTCTATTCCGAATAGGTTTTAGCATCGACCCAGGCGATGATCCCTTATGATCAATGGAAAGTTTCATCATCAGCATTGGGTTTACGCCGATGCAAGAAAATGGATAAGTTTCATCAGGATAGACAGAAGGTCTATTCCTGATAGGTTTTAGCATCGATCCCGACGATGATGCCCTATGATAGACAAAAAGTTTCATCATCAGCATTGGGTTTATGCCGATGTAAGAAAATGGACAAGTTTCATTAGAATAGACGGAAGGTCTATTCCGGATAGGTTTTAGCATCGATCTAGGTGATGATGCCCTATGATCGACGAAAAGTTTCATCATCAGCATTGGGTTTATGCCGATGCAAAAAAATGGACAAGTTTCATCAGAATAGATGGAAGGTCTATTCCGGATAGGTTTTAGCACCGACCCATGCGATATGCCATATGATCAGTAGAAGTTTTATCATCAGCATTGGGTTTATAGTGATGCAAGAAAATGGATAAGTTTCATCAGAGTAGACGGAAGGTCTATTTCGGATAGGTTTTAGCATCGACCCAGGCGATGATGCCCTATGATCGACGAAAAGTTTCATCATCTGCATTGGGTTTATACCGATGCAAGAAAATGGACAAGTTTTATCAGAATAGACGGAAGGTCTATTCTGGATAGGTTTTAGCATCGACCCAGGCGATATGCCATATGATCAATGGAAGTTTCATCATCAGCATTGGGTTTATACTGATGCAAGAAAATGGATAAGTTTCATCAGAGTAGACAGAAGGTCTATTCCAGATAGGTTTTAGCATCGATCCAGGCGGTGATGTCTTATGATCGACAAAAGGTTTCATTATTCGCATTGGGTTTATGCCGACGCAAGGAAATAGATTTAAAGGTTTCATCAGAGTAGACGGAAGGTGTATTCTGGATAGGTTTTTAGCATCGATCCAGGCGATGATGCCTTATGATCGACGGAAAGTTTCATCATCAGCACTGGGTTTATGCCGATGCAAGAAAATGGATAAGTTTCATCAGAATAGACGGAAGGTCTATTCCGGATAAATTTTTAGCATCGATCCAGGCGATGATGCTTTATGATCGATGGAAAGTTTCATCATCAGTGGGACATATGGTGGATGTGTTGTTGGAAAACATATGTATATTTTATATCATAATAACCATATTACTGACCCAAGCGCCCTTTTGGGTTTTCACCGGGGTCAACCCCCTCTTGCTTTTGCCCACGTGCCCTTTCGGGTTTTCACGTGGCGGGATACCCAATTTTGCCCGCAGCGCCCTTTCGGGTTTTCGCCGCGGCCGGGTTATAGCCATTTTTGCCCTTGTCCAGGATGTCTGAACAAGTCCGGCGAGGCACCTCCATTTTGAGCCTCATTTTTTTCTTTTTTTTTTTATGTAACCTTTGAGTTTGCATGTCACCTTTTGAGCATGTAAAAGTGCTTATCATTGATGTAGGGATTAACATCAACGCAAGGGAAGATAAGGTTTCATCATCTACCCGGACGGAAGGTCCGAAGTGATGTTGGTATGCAGCAGCAGCTTAGGCACGAAGCCGTTCGCCGAAAATGTATAAGTGCCTATCGTTGATGTGGGGTAAACACCAACGCAAAGGAGAATGAGGTTTTATCATCTAACCGGACGGAAGGTCTGGATTGATGTCAGCATGCAGCGGCTTAGGCCCGAAGCCATTCGCCAAAAATATATAAGTATTATCGTTGATGTGGGGTAAACACCAATGCAAAGGAGAATGAGGTTTCATCATCTATCCGAACAGAAGGTCTGGACTGATGTCAGCATGCAGCGGCTTAGGCCCGAAGCCGTTCGCTGAAAATGTATAAGTGTTATCGTTGATGTAGGGTAAACACCAACGCAAAAGAGAATGAGATTTCATCATCTGCCCGAACTGAAGGTCTGGACTAATGTCAGCATGCAGCGGCTTAGGCCCGAAGCCATTCGCCGAAAATGTATAAGTGTTATCATTGATGTGGGGTAAACACCAACGCAGAGGAGAATGAGATTTCATCATCTACCTAGACGGAAGGTCTGGATTGATGTCAGCATGCAGCGGCTTAGGCCTGAAGCCGTTCGTCGAAAATGTATAAGTGTTATCGTTGATGTGGGGTAAACACCAACGCGCACAAATGAGAATGAGATCTCATCATCCACTCGGACGGAAGGTCCGAATTGATGTTGGTATGTAGTGAAGGAGTGACCATTCCTATCATCGTCGTCATCATTCTTCAGAGCTCTCATTACCATCAATTTTTATGTTGAGGCTATTTATTCAATCATTTGCCACTCCCTCAAAGGGCAGTGGTACAGCATGATAGAGCTTCAGATGCTTCCCGTTGAGTGGCGGGAACTGAACCTCCCCCCGATGGTTGACAACCATGTAGGCTCCGCCTTCGTAGACCCTGTGGACCACATATGGACCCAACCAGTTAGCTGGAAGCTTGCCCTTTGGGTTGGAAGCCATGACTTCTTTCTTCTTGACCATGACCAGGTCACCTTTCTTGAATTCTCGCCCTTTGACGAGCTTGTTGAAGGCATTTGCCATGCGATCCTAATATATCTGGATATTCTTCTGTGCCTGCAGACGCTTTCCCTCCAGCTCAGCCAGTTCTTCGAGTCTTCTTTCAGCATTTGTTTGTTCATCGCGGGCTAATCCGTATTGAATGGCAACCCTGAGTGACGGCAGTTCTAGCTCCACGAGGACCACAGTCTCAGAGCCATATACTAAGGAGAAGGCTAAGCAACGGTAGAAGTCTTGTAGACAGTACGATATGTCCATAATGCTTCATACATCTTCTCCCCCCAATCCCTTTTGTGGGAACTGACGATTTTGGCAAGGAGCGTGCATAAGGTTTTGTTAAAAATTTCAGCCAACCTGTTTGCTTACGGGTTGTAAGGGGTGGAGGTTCTCCAATCAATCTTATACTTCTCGGCGAGCCGATATATTTTTTGATTCTGAAGTGGCTTCCATTGTCAGAAATTATTCGGTTGGGAACACCGAACCGGAAAATAACATTTTGCTTGATGAATTTGGCGACCAGCTCACCAGTCACTTCTTTGAGTGCTATAGCTTCTGCCCATCTCGAGAAGTAATCTGTTATAGCCAAGATATACTTGTGCCCGGCTGATGAAGTTGGAAGAGGTCCAACCACATTGGCCCCCCACTGAGTGAAAGGCCAACTGGGAATTGTTGGATGTAGGGGTACAGGGGGCCTCCTGGGCACAGCAACATGTTCCTGGCATTTCTGACATGATTTTGCGAATTGACAGCAATCTTCAAACATGGTAGGCCAGTAATAGCCCAGTTTCTTGATTTCAATCTTCATCTTCGGTCCAGCTTGGTGTGTCCTGTAGATCTAAAATTAGACCTCCCCTAATTGATGATTTGAATAAGTGATGATTTAACAAGATATAGAACTAAAATCAATGATAAAAGGGGGGGGTCACATGTAATAATGAAAATCCGTAATCGCCACTGAGGCCAACAACATGCCAAATAATATGAAGATCAAAATAAGGGCATGTTACATACCTCAGAAATTCAAGGAAGGCCAAGAGTTGGCCTGGGAATGAACGCGCTATATCGTCCTAGCGCCTTCTCAAGATCGCGCTATGTTCGTATGGCACGATATCAGACAGAAAGCGGGATGAACTGGATTCGTTTCTTCCTTGCTCCAAGGCCGGCCAAAGTGCAAGGGCTCCACGTATCAATCTTCTAGTGCCTGCAAACAATCATAAACAACAAAGAAAAGGCCCATTAGATCATGATTTATGTAGAATCTGTCCCTATTCTTAATCAAAAGCATATAAGTGAAGGGCTAGATCACCTGGGGGTTTGGTGGTTTTTAAACCCCTATGGAAGGGCCAAAAATAGGTTAGGTGTGTGTGTGTGAATGTGTGTATTTTGTAAAAGAAGTGTTTTTGAAATCAATATGCAATGTTATGTGAGGATTGAAATAAACGAATTGGGGAGAAAAAAACTAAGAACGAGGAAGAACACAATATGCCCCAAAATACTCCCTTGGATGTGTGAGGAGCGAGGAATTATTGATTTGGAACGAAGAGTAGCCTCCTCCTCGTCAAGATCTCGAGTTGCATCCCTTCAGAACGACGGCCAAGGGTCCAATTTATAGGAGAAGGATCAAGAACAAACCCTAGGTCGGAGTTCGATCCAATCTAATAACTTGGTGGCTCAAATCAAGGCAATCTTACCGATTAATGAAGGGAAAAGACTCCTATTAGGATTACGAACCTTCCTTTGGACGGAATATGATTGGAAACTTACCAAAATAAGGACCCAAACCGAAAAGGGGGAGTCCGGGTCGGACTGGGTTTCTGACTGAGAACGCGCTACAATCGTATAGCGCTTTCTTCATGAACGCGCTATGACGATATAGCGCGACAATGATTGGCTCACCAAATGATTAAAAAAAGAATAAATACCCTTTGGACAGTCGTTTAATCAAATATTAAGTAAGAATAACAACCAGAGTGGATGCTGTAAAGATCAAATATCAAGAAATAAGGACTATTCAAATGATCATTCAATTAGGTCCATAACGCGCTATGAACAAGAAAGTGATGTGAGTGAATAGCGCGAGAATGTCAAATTCAAGACGAGATCCAAGGTACGGAAATTGAATTGTAGGGCCAAGAATAGGGAGATATCCCAAAAAATCAACCAATCATGGATCAATTGGGGCATTAACTAGGAGAACAAAGAAAATGCTCAACTTATCGGTCAAAAACGGGTGTCTACAGATGCCCCTCCTTGATATGCGCTTTGCAGGGGAGCGAGACGGAGGTGAAACTGAGATAAAACGGAGATGACACTGAGTGGTAATGACGGAGAGATGAAGTGGAAACGTAGTGGAGCGGACTGATAAGTGGATATCAAGGAAAAAGAGACACCCGTCACAATCGACAAGTGATAGGAATAATCCAGAAAACTCCGAGCTAACCACAAGGTCAAGCTAGCACCGGTGACTCCTACCTAGAATGATAGGTGTGGAACAAAGAAAAGGGAGCTGATCAACCTCTTGCACAAAAGAGGCATCCGCAGTGCGTAGCAACTACGAATTTCTCTCAGTTAGTGGAATGGACGCGAGCCCGGCGGATCCATCGATGCCATCGTGCGGTTCACAGCTAATGAGTGGACCAAAAGGGATAAGCTGAATTGGGTTGAAAGGAGATAGACAAATTCCAGGCAAGGGTCACATCGACCAACGAGATCCAACGCTTAAATAGGAGCAATCTTTCAAATTCAGAATGGAATTGAATTTCTTTATTCGAAAACTTAAGCATTATTGATCCTTAATTAGGAAGAAAAATTGGGCATTTATGAATGCGAAAAGGGCATGATGCGTGCAGGGCTAAAATAAAAGAAATCATTAAAATAAATGTAAAGAAAGAATAAAATATAAGATACTCAAGGATAATATTGTTAAATCAAACAGACTCGGGTCAAGAGTTATCCACAACCACGGCGTGCGGGATGAAGTCTATCGTCCCCAAATTTGTCCGACCTAACGGTCTATCCGACGATTAACTGCATGTTTCTAGATCATCACTGTTTTTGGTAGAGGGGAACTCAGATCCTGAATCATACAGAGAACCGGCCGGTCCTTGAGATAATATAATAATGTAAGTATCATATAGTAATGCAATAAAGGGGGGATAAAGGAATACTTACCTGATGGCGTGCCATTTTTTTTCCTGGGGATACAATTGTTAAGCGATAATGCAAGTGCGAATTTAAATACACAATATCACATAAGCAAGATAACACAAACTCAAAACTCTCCAAACATTCTCATTCTCATTGTGTTTTTCTTGTATTTTCTGCCCCCTTTTATTTCTTTTCTTTTTCTTCTTCTCTCTTTTTTTTTATTTTCCTTAAAGCGCTATATATACCAAGCGCGATAATGTCGCGCTAGGAGCTTATAGCGCGTTCATTACGCGCACAATTCAAAAACCGCCCCCCACCCTTTCTTTCATTCAAACTCACTCTTTCCCTCTCTCCGTTCCCTCTCTTGCCCTCTAACCAGCCCAAACCTCCATTGCCCTAATCTGATGGAAGGAGAACCTCCTCGACGCTCCAAACGGTGTGCCACCCGCGGCCGCCGCCGATCTCGCATGGAGGAGGAACGAGCGCCCTCTCCCATGAAAGAAAACCCCGATTCGGAGGCGACCGTCTCGGCTAGGCTTGAAGGAGAAGAAGTGGGCATCCCTTCCGATGAGGCGGAGGGGGCTGAAGGTGCCACGGTGATCGAGGAAGTAGCGACGGAACCCGTTGGTGGTGCGGCGGTTCGAAAATGACGATTGGTAAGAAACCACCTCTAACTTGTTTTCTCTTTGATTTTTCTTGTTTTTCTTTCATGAAAGATAAAAACGGAGGGGTAGACGCCCCCTTAGACCAATGTAGAGGGCAAAATTCCCATGGAATAGATTTGGGGAATGAGGGGTCGCCGCCTACCTTCCGAATATGAATGCGCTATAACGATATAGCGCGTTCAAGAACAGAATGCCAAAATTTTTATTTTCTTACTTTTCTTTTGTTGATGAATACAAATTGATACCTCTTGCTCTTTTGTCGTGTACCGGGCATAGAGGGTGCAGTTTGCGCCCGGATTTCATGGACATTGGTTCGGGCCGTCTACTTTGCACTACCAGAGTTTCAACGGGCCCGCCTCCGCCGAATGGGCTTTGGAGAGTTCTTGGAAATAGAGGTGCTGAGAGTCGATGTGGGATTGATAAGGGCCCTGAAAGCAAGATGGGATATGGGGTGCAAGGCCTTCCTCTTCCCCTGGGGTCATATGATCCCGACTCTAGAAGATGTCACCCGTATTACTGGACAGCGGGTGTACGAATCGGCAGTGACATGCTGCACTTACCCTGATTACCGGGAGATGGTGCGCAGACTACTAGGCTTAGAGCTGGAGGGGACCGGCCGGACCTTGCTAGTGTCGAGAATCACTTTACAGGAGAGTCTCGGCTTGTTCCACACACAGAGGGAGGTGGGAGAGACCTTGACGGCTCATGAGAGGAGACTAGAGGCTGAGGCCAGGGAGAGCTTCACGACCGAGGATGGTGCACAGGCCGACATGGAGCTGAGGAGGTTTCTTATTCTGATGATTGGTAAGCTGCTTCTAGCGACTCAAGGTGATGTAGTGAGCTGCCGATTTCTACCTCTACTGGAGGATTTGAGCAGAGTCGGACGGTACGCTTGGGGTGCGGCAGTCCTAGCCCATTTGTTCGACAGTTTTGGCATTTCTTCACTGCAGTCTTCACTTGGGGGATTCTACCCTCTACTTCAGGTATCTCTCTAAGTCTTAAACTCCATGGATTAAATTATGGACTTGCCTCTTATGTTGATTACATGAGCTACATTTCAGGTTTGGAGCTATTTGTATCTTCCTACCCTCAGGCGTGCTTTGGAGGATCGAGGAGATCTACTGCCCCTGGCCAGACGATGGACCCCAACACGAGACAGCCGATCTCTGAAGGACCAGGTCACCCACATTCAGGAGATGTAAGATATGATGCCTCGCATAGAGGTAAGATTTAATTTTTTTTAAATTGAATTTAATTATATGAATGAAATCAAGGGCAATGACAAATTGAACTTTGCAGGTGGTCTGGACTCCGTATCAGAGGGATATCAGGGTGATGCCCTGGGTGGAGGCGGCCATCCCATACTTCGGGAGAGAGATCTGGTTGCACGCCCTCAACCTGGTTGAACCCCTATACTATAGGCTAATCATGAGGGCACTGGGGCTCCACCAGGCGGTAGTAGAGTTCCCAACCTAGGCGACGGACCCACGACCTGGGTGACGTTTTCGAGGTCTCCAGGGGACAGATGATTGGCGGCAACGTGCCCGGGAGCAGTTTGCAGATTGGAAAAGGCGTGGCCGACCAGTCCCTGCGGGAGCAGACTCAGATGATGCCTACCTCCAGGCATACTCTCAGACATACGGTAGTCGGGTCTACCAAAGCGCACGTGGACAGGTATGCTTTTAATTCATTGACCATTTCCAACCTTAATGCCTTAATTGCTTGATATGTGATCACCATGTTTTTAATGCAGTTTGACATAGAGGGGAGACTAGCCATGGTACAGGGGCTCCTTGACTCCATGATCCGATAGCGCGAGGACCTCCAGCATACCGTAGATGAGCTGGTAAGAACTTGTAATTAGAGTGATCTGGATTTAAATTTCAATTAACAATAATGTTTATTTTTCAGCGCGAGGAGCTAGAGGCAGTCCGATCCTCGCATGGTGCCTCATCCTCTACTCAGCCCGCCTGTGACCACACCGATCTAGAGAGCCAGCTTGCTAGTGCAGTTGCTCGGGAGGAGGCAGCTGAGGCCTCCCTATAGGAAAGAGTAAGCAATCTGTTCTTTTAATCTTAGTCTTGGAAATTTATTAATAGCAGTTATTGACCAAGATTTTGGGTGCAGGAGCAGGAGCTGTGGATGGCAGAAGCAGAGCTGAGGCGCCATGATGTGGAGGAGCTTCCTCGAGATGTGATAGAGCTGCGGGCCCTCCTTGGCATGGAGAGGAGCGAGCGGCAGAGATAGAGGGAGGAGCGAGACAGAGAGAGAGTGGAGCGAGAGCTGGAGAGAGTGTAGTTGAGCACTAGATTAGGAATGGCCGAGCAGCGGGCGAAAGATGCAGAGGAGCGCTATCGGCGGGGGCGTGAGCGAGCTCAGCACGAGAGATACTCCCGGGCCTATTCGAGCACTGATTATTTAGTTACTTCCTCTGAGCATCAGAGGAGGGAAGATGCTGAGAGGAGAGCATGCGGTGATAGGGGTTCAGCTTCTCGGGGATCGATGGCTCCTCCTAGGTCTTCCCGGGGAGGACAGGAGGAGGCTGAGAGCTCGTGTAGAGGGGGAGATCAGGAGGGTCGAGGGGAGAGCTATAGAGGTTGTTTGTACCCACTCTCATTTTGTACCCTTTTGACATAGTGGAATGAGACAGTCTTTGATACTTGTTGCACCTCTTGTGATTGTTCTTTTGATTTTGCGTGCCCCTGCAAAAGGATATCCCTGTAATAATACCATTAGAAATATAATGCAATTTTTTTGGATGTTTTGAAAATATGCAACTTTTTATAAGTTTTTTTTGAAAAGTATTTGTATTTTTTTATGGGAAATTAAAAAAATCGATTCAATTTTTTTTTACGCTTGGGAGATATTCAATTTTTTTTTGAATTCAAATTTTTTGGAATCTTGGCAATATTCAATTTTTTGGGGAATTTTGGCAATATTCAATTCAATTTTTGTTTTGGAATTTTGGCGATATTCAATTTTTTGGAATTTTGGTTATATTCAATTTTTTTTAGAATTTTGGTTATATTCAATTTTTTTGAAATTTTGGTTTAGACATTACTAGTGCAGCATCAACGGATGTTTAAACCACTGGCTAAGGGTCCTTGTTCCTTCCCCCTTCGCTAAAAACTGCCCAAAGTTGGGCGTGCATTTAAGGGTGGCGCCCTATGACCGGCTACCTTTGGTTAATGGTGCTCCTACCAAGACCATACTTGAAAAACACTCGGTCTTAGAGGGAGATGAGAAGAATAATTGGAGATAAGCTTTGTGCAGGATGGGAGGTATCGGGACTTGAATTCCTTCCAAGGTATTACCCCTCAAAGAGGTGGTCTGTTGCGCTGGGGCTTTATGCCTTTGATTTTTAGACCCTTGACATGCATACGACCAGAGTTTTCCCTGCGGAAACTTTGCCACTCTTGTCATTCCATAATTCATAATTTTATATTTTACCGAAATTTTAACTTGATTTTCATAATAGCCCTTTCGTGGCTAGATATTTCATGAAATTTTACTTTATTCTCGGTCAAGACTGCCCCTATTTGAGACTTCTCTCGTATTGGGGAGTACTTAGGTCAGTTATCTCATCTGTCAACCTCTTGCACCTGCATTCGGCCGAGTAAAGAAGAGAAAAGACTTTCAGATATACTCATGGCATGGCCAAAGTAGGGACAGTATTTACCCAAAGGAGCCGGCTAAGGACGCCATGAAGTGTGTGTGGTGCCCAGCGCGGGGTTCTTATTTATCCAAAGTGCTGCAGAAGCAAGCCTAAAGACCTTTTTCGACTCTTAAGGTAAAGGTTTAAAATTTCACTCCTAATCAAAGTTAAGAAGCACTTTCTTTTGAAAACCGTGGGTGAATAGGGTGATAAAAATGTACCAAAATGCACACGTACACCAACACATTACCTTTTGTTGAAGCAGCTGCCAGTGGAGATGTTGATAAAAACATGGGATTTGTTGTCCTTATTTGGCAGATAAGGAAGGATAGCAAAGTTTTGAAAGTGGCTTAACAAGAAGGAGTGGTGTTTAAATCAAACTCAGACGAATAAGGATGAAAAGGAAGTGAGGTGAGGGCTAGAACTCCCTCGCTAAGGCGCGGAGACCCTGATCACATGGAACAGTCTATAGAAGAAGTGGAGAATCAAGAGGAGTGAGGACTAAAGCCTCGTAAGCAGTGGGAGAAAGGGCAGATGCCCAAGGCAGTGGACGTGGAAGAAGTTGGGTCGGACCCAGGATCAGAACGAATTATGAGGAGAAATTGGTAGAAGGAAAGGGGAGGGTCCGGAAGCAGTGCAGTAGAATCATGGTACAAGGAATCCGGAGGATCCGGAGGAGGAGAATCTCGAGGGACGCGATGCCCTAGGAGGATCAGTGGGAAGCCCAGAAGATCTGGACGTGAGGGTGTGCAGGGGTGTGATGCCCAAAGAGCAAGATCCGGAGGTTCCAGAGGAATGGAATGCCCCGGAAGAAGATAGAGAGAGTAAGATGGAGAAAGGGTACGATGCCCCGAGAGGAAATCTGGAGATTCCGGAGGAGGAAGATAGAAAAGGGCGCGATACCCTGGGAGGAAGGAAAGGGAGTCCGGAGGTTCCGGAGGAGTGGAATCAGAAAGGGCGTGATGCCCTAAAAGGAGGGATAAAACACCTGAAGGTTCCAGGGAAATAGTAGGAAAGGGGGCGCTATGCCCCGGGAGAATGAGGAAGGAAAAGTCTGGAGGGACGCGATGCCCTGGGGGGAGTGGATTAGAAGGGGATGAACGATCCGGAGGTTCCGGAGGAATGAGACACCATGGGGCATGATGCCCCAGGAGGACAAGAGAGAAATCCGAGGAATGCGGATGCAATAGTTGGAAAGGGGCGCGATGCCCTGAGGGAAGATCGGAGGGGGCACAATGCCCGGCGAGTGTAAGGGGACCTGGAGATCCCGAAGATAGAGGCGGAGGATACAGGAAGAGTGGGGGATCCGGAGGTTCTGGAAGGCGGGGAAGATACGGGTTTGGAAACTCGGGGAAAAAGGAATGCAAATGCATGCGAATGCAACAGAATGGATGCGATGAATGCATGAAATGCAAAGAATGTAAAGAACATGAAGGGCGAGAGGATGAGATACTCCTCCTTTCCCCCGAAATGGCCCACGAAAAATCGGTGATAGATAGGAATATGGATGGTGTTGAATAGAAGGTGGATAGAATAGTGGAAGGCCCATTAGCACCAAGATAACTGCCCCTCCATGGCAGTGAAAGTGTATAGCCAATTGGCCCAATGGATAAAGCAAGAGCCCGTGACGAAGCTTCAACAATAAACGACAACTTCCTTGGAGGGCAAAGAACAATTATGTGAGGGTGTTGAAGAGTTAGAACATGAAGCATCGTGTTGCCCAGGGGTTGTGACATATAAAAAGTGTTGAACAGAATGGGCATTCGTCCCTTGTATGGAAGAATGGGTTCAAGATTGGAAAGTTGGAACAAGAGGTGCCCTGACCGGCCTTTGGGCACGAATTTACACGGCATCAAAGCTTGACATTCTCTCTTAGTGAGCAGTGGCCGGGACTTGGCCTCTTTGATCATGCTTGGCACAACAACCCAGATTGGCATCCGGCAAATAAACTCTTGCATCTTAAATAGCATGGACGTGGCCAAATCCTTCTTGCCCGGCTCTTGATCATCTTCGGCACAAGTACTTGCAGAAGCACTCCTATTCTGAGTGGTAGAGGAAGCGGAGGCGGAAGGCTCCATGGATGGTGGAGGTGTAATGGAAGGTGTTGGAGAAGGGGTGAGTGGAAACAGAGGTTCAAACACGTCGAGCTTCTCCCTTTGCTCGGAAGCAGTCGGGGTTGGCTCGAGTGCAAAAAGGGATGAATCCTGCTCAGGATTAGTCACGGGTAAGGGTGATGGGTTAAGTGGTGGAGTAGGGATAGTTTTTGGTGTTATAAGCATAGTGGAATGCTGAGGTGGCGGTGATGGAAGGTTAATTAGGGGAGGTTTAGTGGTGGACTCAGCGGAGGCCGATGGCGTGGATGCTAATGGCTTAATGGGTGGAGTTTTAGATGAAAGTTCAGTGGGAGCCGATGTTGCGGAGGCTAATGGTGTAGCTGATGGAGGTGTAATTGGTGGAGGTTTGGTGCGGAGAAAACGCCGAACGGGGCGAACGGTGTTAGGGAGAGGAGGAGACTCAAGATGCACCGGCGTGGGTGATTGGAGTATCGACCCATCATCGTAGCACCAAGAGGTCTCATAAATGGGGGTTGGATCGGGAACTATGGCATCGTCCTGAACATAGGGGTCTTCTGGCAGTGGAGGAAGAGGACGGCGAAGGAAACTCGGAAGGGGTGCATCTCGAGGAGCTTCAAATTCTTGTACCGTTTCCAAATCTTCATCATTAAATAAATCCAACGGACGCCATGGTGGAGGTGAAATGATAAGTTGTGGAGTATGGTGTTGTGGGGGATTTTGAGGAGGCAAATATGTATATGGAGGTGGAGATCCATGTAAATGCGTAGCGCGGATGAGTGGAGGGCGGACGGCGTCCACTTGATTATCAAGACTTGTAACATCTTCTCGCTCACATATATCGTTGATGCCATTGTCCCTCCTCTCCTTCTACTCTTTTTCCATCTTTGTAATCTTATTTAGAGCAGCATAGAGGGGATTGATTGGAGTAGGAGGAGCGGGCTATGGGCTTGTAATCCTCTTTAATTGTTGCTCCAACGAATCGAGTTTATCAATAAGAGTTTGTTGGAGAGGCGTAACTTGAGCAATAGAGGGTTGGCAAGATGGCCTTGAAGGAGGGGCTTGATATAAAGGCCGTGGAGGGGGATTAATAGGCTGACCCATAGAAGGACCCGGATGGGCCAGGTTGTAAGGAATAAATGGGCCTTGGGGCCGTGAAGGATGAGAAATAGAAGGAGGCGGGTGATGGGACACCCGAATAGGAGTAGGTGTGGACGAAGGAGGCGGATGATGGGCCACCCGAATGAGAGTATGTGTGGATGAAGGAGGCGGGTGATGGGCCACCCGAATAGGAGTAGGTGTGGATGAAGGAGGCGGGTGATGGGCCACCCGAATAGGAGTAGGTGTGGATAAAGGAGGCGGGTGATGAGCCACCCGTGTGGGATTGGAAGGATGATGAGGAGAGGATGTGCCCTCAACAATAGCCTTAAGGGCTTAGATTTCTTGAGGGGTGAGATAATCTAATTCACGAATGAATTGAGAGACCTTCTCGTCGTTGGGAGGAGACGGTCCCGAAGGAATAGTGGCTCGCGATTGAGGCGAGGGACCATGGGATTAGATATTGCCCATGGGTTGGGCAATACCATAGGAATGAGGACATGGTCCCTTGAAAATATGGTGAGAGTTATGATGAACATATTGAGATTGAGGAGTATAAGATATACTAGGTTGTGCATCCTCATGAACATAATTAAGATTAAACATGTTATTTTGTCTATCACGGTAAGCCATTATGCAATCAAAGTTCAAGCAAAATAATTTGCAAAGAAGCACACGAGTTGGAATGATTACCGTTGATTTTTATTTATTTGAACCTTGGTGAATTAATGACTTTTAACAAACTTAGTTTCAATGTAAGTTTACTTCGATGCCAACTAAGAACACTCTCTCACCATGCATAGGCCAACTAAACCCGGGACTTCAAAGGTACAACCTGCCCTGCGTCCGTGAGGGAATCCATGGGTGCGGGGACTTACGGAGGCTTGGTTTAGGAATTTCTGGTCCAATGAGACGGAATGCTTAATGGAGGGTCCTTCCTTCACCAAGAGGGGGTGTGACTCCTAAAAGTGTGGGGAGAGGAGGTCTCCCAAGCCAACAAGATTATGATGCTATGTAATGCAAGAATATCTAAACTAGAACTAGTAAATAACAAGAAAATATAAGAAAAATGAATACACAATAGGAAATGTACAAGATGCAACCAGAGAAGATGACAATTAGAACCCTGACAGAAGGTATGAGTGAAATACCCTCGGGTGA
This sequence comes from Amorphophallus konjac, assembly GCA_022559845.1. NCBI lineage: Eukaryota > Viridiplantae > Streptophyta > Magnoliopsida > Alismatales > Araceae > Amorphophallus > Amorphophallus konjac. Next base: position 198,762,226 of record CM040124.1, on the reverse strand, counting down.
ATAACGCGCTATATATTAATAGGGTGATCTGATAGAACGCGCTATTAATATATAGCGCGACTAAAGACAGAGGGGGAAAACCCCAAAAGATAAATAATCACACACACTTAATGGATTGACAAGCAGGCAACCAAAAGAACGAACGTGGTGGCTGATAATGCGAAAGTTCGTCGTTTGAAACACGCGTATAACAATCTTAAAACCAAACTCGCACAAAATGATCAAAAGAGAACGTAGTACTATGGCAAGCACGGGTCGAATCCACAGGGAAGAAGAGATTTTTAGAGTTAAAAACTTTGGAGTCCTTTAGAAAACACTTGTGATTTTGTTTTGCTTAAAGAAAATTGTGAAGTGATGAACAAACCAAACACTTAATTAAAAACACCTATGACTATGCGCCTATGCTGTAGAAAATAATTACATGAAGTGAAGAGAAGAGATAGAAGAAGGATGTAGAGAGGGAAGAAGATCAAGAACTAGATCAAAGGAATAACTCTTTTTATTAACTTAAAAGAAAGAGTACATGAAATGCAAGATAAGCTTACAACAAGGATGTGACGAGATTACAATGAAGTAAATTGAAATTAAAATAATAAAAATAAAAGGGGCCTGAGATATGAAGATTGTAGCAGCAATGGTGATGACAACGCCGTCCTCTCTTGGCCTTGGATCACGAGCCACCTTGCGGAAGATGTCGTCTATGTCGGGAGGAAGTCACCTTCATCATTGAAGTCGCCTTTAGAGGATGAATAACTTTAAAACAAAGATGAATTAGGGGATGCCCAAGAAGAAGAAGTTGAAGAGGAGGGAGAGAGAAAGAACTTTGATGAAGAACTCAGATAGAAAAAAAGAGCAGAAGAGCTTCAAAATAGAGAAATAACAGAAGCTAGCACCTCGGATGAACAGTGAAATCACAGGATAGCAAGTTAAAAAATGGAAAATAACTTTAAAAACAGAAAGAATTGGAAGATGATGTAGAAGAAGAAGGTGTAGAATACTTGAAAACAAAGAACTTTTATGATGATAGTAAGAGAAGAAAATGACTAGAAGGGAGAGAAATAAGGGGAAGAACAGAGAGAAATACTGATTCGGAGATGAACAGGATAGCACAGTGAAAAATAAGAAATACCTTGAAAACTAGGAGGAATTAGAAGATGATGCAGAAGAAGAAGTTGTAGAGGACTTAAAAAAAAAAGAACTTTTATGAAGACAGTAAGAGGAGAAAAGGGACGGAAGAGGGCGAACTCGGCGGCCTAAGAAGATGTGAGAGGGAGAGAAAAATTGCCCAAAAGAAGAACCCCATTTCTCCTCCTTATCATGGACTATTTATAGGGAAAGTTGAGTAGATAGAGGGTGGAGATTGTATCAAAAGGAGATGGATGGCTGAGATTCAAGTGGAATATAATGCATGTGGAAGAAAAAAAGTAGGTGGGCACCCCCTTTCTTGGACTTTAGGCACCCCATTTCCAAGGCTCATCATGTCTCTCCTTTATTTCAAACTTTGAATGTCATTTTCCTCCTTTTCAAACTTAAACTTTGAATTCAAAATTTTAAACTTTCTTTTCTCTCCAACCAAAATATTTTGAATTCTTTATTTGACTTGGTCAAAGTGGTGATGACAGTTTTGCCCCCGGCTTCTTTTGCAATTACCTTCGGTGTCCTGCACACGCATAATTACAATCTAGTCCATAAAAATTACCATAATGTGCACATAAATCTCAAATGCTCATAGTTATGCAATGGAGAATTAATGCCAATGACCCTCAACTTTAATTTATCAAATAATATCACCAAATTAATTAATTTACGTGAAAACTCTAATTTAAATGCGGAGTTGAGGTTAACTATGAAATATGCATAATTACCTAATTATATGCACATAAAATGGTGTACATGCAATGAATTACTATAGAAAATGGACACTTATCACACCCCCCGACTTGATCATTGCTAGTCCCTTGGCAATATAAATAATTATAAAATTAGGACTAGCAAACACTCATGTGTCACAGATCATGGCAAGAACATTATGCATAATGATTTAGACTTTGGAGTATTACAAGTTCAAGTAGAATGTATTTGGTATAAATTTCATCAGTCCATGTGTTTAGACCTTTCCTCAAGATACACTAAACATTAAATATCTCTTTGTGTATGAGTGATATAACTTGACTAGTGACTATCAAATAATCTAGATGAATGAGTCTTCTACCTTTCACTTAAGATGATTTTCAATTATGCCCACCTCTTGAATTAAGCTTCTCGAATTACATGTAGCTTCACTCTGCCTGTTTATTCTTTTTTTTTCTCTCTCTTTTTTTTTGACACACGGTGTTGCACATCCCTTTACCGTTTGAGGAGAACCTCAACTCTTGCCTTAGGAGAAGCAGGCACGGTTACTAAGTTCAGGGGCATTTTCCATGTGTTTTTTTTCTTTTTCTTCTTTTTCTTCTTTTTTTTTGGCAGGTAACTTTTTCCTCACGATTACTTTCAACGAATGGGCATAATATCCATCATCACCTAAGTGTCAAGTAAAATTCCCATCATCTTAATGTTTGTCATCCACCAATCTTGTTATTGTGTAATTGTGTGCAAGTTCAATAGAATTTTCAGGTGTATTCTGAGGAAAAGGCTAAAGACATAACCAATTAATTCATCCCTTTAACTTGCAACTTTCACGAGTAAGACTCTAAGTCCTATCATTCTAAGAAAAGTTTCTCATAATGAAATATGAACATGAAACACTTGTTAGAGGTGTGATGAAATGTTGTAATTATTTTGAGAAAATTAGAGCTCAAGCTACCCCCCAACTTAGGTGACATTGTCTCTAATTGCATGAATAAGATGTAGAAATGAAATAAAGCCATAAAAAGTAGAGGGAAGGATAGATACGACCTGAGAGAGAGATATTGTCATCAAAGAAATGTTGCTCCATGCTCCATGCTCCTTAGACAAAAGAAGAAAATCAATCACAATTTATTTTTTTGAAAAGAGACAGGATAATTGGGTTACCTCCCAAGAAGCGCTAAGTTTAGCGTCTTCAGCCAGACACAATATAGCTCACAATGGGTCACTCAGCCTGAGAGAGTCCTCTTGCAGCATTGGAAGATTTTCAATGTAAGATTTCAAACGTTGACCATTGACAGTGAAAGTTTGACCAGTGTTAGGATCAAGAATTGTTACTGCACCATGGTCAAATATTTTAATTACCACATATGGTCCATCCCATCGAGATTTCAATTTACCGGGAAATAATCACAGCATAGAGTTAAAAGCCAGACCTTTTGGTTGACTTGAAAAATTTTTCGTGAAATATATTTATCATGGAATGCTTTAGTCTGGGCTTTATAAATCTTGGCATTTTCATAGGCTTCATTCCTCAACTCCTCCAACTCATTTAGTTGTGGGGCCCTATGAGATCCGGCTTGGGCCAAGTCAAAATTGAACTGCTTAATAGCCCAATAGGCCCTATGCTCAAGCTCAACGGGTAGGTGACAAGCTTTCCCAAAGATTAACCTATATGGAGACATGCCAATGGGAGTTTTGTATGCTGTCCGATAGGCCCAAAGAGCGTCATCTAGTCTTTCAGACCAATCCTTCCTATCGGGCCTAACAGATTTCTGCAGGATATTTTTGATCTCCCTATTGGATGTCTCCACTTGGCCACTTGTTTGGGGATGGTAGGGGGTGGTAATCTTATGAGTGATCCCATATTTCCCGAGAAGAGCTCGAAATTGAGGATGAGTGAAATGAGAACCTCCATCACTAATGATCGCCCTCAGACACCCGAACCTTGAAAATATATTCTTTCGGACAAACTTCATGACAACTTTGTGATCATTGGTCCGGGTGGCAATGGCTTCAATCCCCTTAGACACATAGTCGACCGCTACAAGAATGTACTCATGTCCGAATGATGGTGGAAAGGGCCCCATAAAATCAATTCCCCAAACATCAAAGATTTCAACTACTAGAATGGGGTTAAGTGGCATCATATCTCGTTTGCTTATGTTCCCCACAACTTGACACCTAAGACAAATCTTGCTAAATTCATAGGCATCTTTGAAGAGAGTGGGCCAGAAAAATCCACTTTGCAACACTTTGGTAGCTGTTTTCTTTCCCGAGAAATGTCCCCCACAAGCTAGAGTGTGACAAAAGTTCAGAACACTTTGGTGTTCCTCCTCGGGGACACACCTCCTAATTATTTGATCCGGACCAACATGAAATAATTCGGGGTCCTCCCAAAAGTAGTGCTTAACCTTTGAAAAGAATCGATCCTTCTCCTGCCTAGACCACCCTCCTGGAATCTGTCTTACCGCCAGGTAATTGACTATGTGAGCGTACCAGGGGGTTGAGCTGTGAGAGATGGAAAGAATTTACTCATCAGGGAAGGAATCAGACATAGGAGCACTTTCAAGAATCACAATCCTAGACAAGTGATCAGCTACAACATTCTCTAACCCCTTCTTATCCTTGATCTCAAGATCAAATTCTTGTAGCAAGAGAATCCATCTAATCAAACGGGGTTTAGCATCCTTCTTGGTGAGCAGGTATTTCAATGCAGCGTGATCCGAATAAACAATGACTTTGGCCCCCAAAAGATATGAGCAAAATTTTTCTAGGGTAAATACAATAACCAGAAGTTCTTTCTCTGTGGTGGTATAATTCAATTGAGCATCGGCGAGGGTGCGACTCGCATAATAAATTACCACATGTTTCTTGTCAATTCTCTGGCCTAAGACAGCTCCTATGGCATAGTCAGATGCATCACACATGATTTCAAATGGGAGCGACCAATCAGGAGACTGTAGGATTGGGGCTTGAGTGAGGGCCGCTTTAAGAGAGTGAAAAGCCTCAAGACAAGACTCATCTAGCTGGAATGGAGTGTCCTTGGCTAGGAGCTTAGTGAGCGGACGAGTAATGGTAGAGAAGTTCTGAATGAATCTTCTATAAAAACCCGCATGACCAAGAAAAGAGCGGATTTGCTTGACAAACGAAGGGGGAGGAAGATTAGAAATCAGATCAACCTTAACCTTGTCTACCTCTATTCCCTTTTCAGAAATAACATGGCCCAACACAATGCCTTCTCTTACCATAAAGTGACTTTTCTCCCAGCTTAACACAAGGTTGGATTTAATGCATCGTGCCAGCACCTTCTGTAAATTCTCCAAACAGCAATCAAATGAGTCACCGAAAACTGAGAAGTCATCCATGAAAATTTCTAAAAAATCCCCCACCATTTCAAAAAAGATTGCCAACATACACCGCTGAAAGGTGGCAGGGGCATTACAAAGCCCAAACGGCATTCTTCTAAATGCAAACGTGCCATACAGACACGTGAATGTAGTCTTTTCCTGATCTTCCGGGTAGATAGCAACCTGATTATACCCGGAGTATCCATCCAAAAAGCAAAAATATCTTTGCCCAGCCAATTTTTCCAAAATCTGATCTACAAACAGGAGAGGAAAATGATCTTTCTTTGTCGTTGAGTTTAACTTTCTGTAATCAATACAGACTCTCCACCCCGTTTGTAGTCTTATCGGCACCTCTTCACCCTTCTCATTTTGAATCACGGTCAGCCCGAATTTCTTTGGAACAACTTGTGTAGGACTGACCCACTTGCTATCAGAGATGAGATATATAATTCCGGCATCTAACCACTTCACCACCTCTTGCTTAACCACCTCTTTCATGTTCAGATTCAACTGGCGTTGCATCTCCCTACTCGGTTTGGCATTGTCCTCTAAATAGATATGGTGCATACAAACATCCGGACTGATCCCCTTGAGATCCGCCACCGACCAACCTATTGCCCCCCTATGCTCCTTAAGAATAGTTAAGAGTTGGGATTCCTGAGCAGAAGTGAGATTGGAGGTAATGATGACAGGTAGAGTGTGGCTAGGTCCCAAATATGCATATTTAAGGGAGTTTGGTAGAGGTTTCAATTCAAGAGTAGGCGGATGATCCAGAGATGGAAGAGTAGGTTCGGATTGTAATGGAGGAAGTGACTCCACCCTAGACCAGGGTGCAGAAGAGAGAGGAGAATTCTGAAGCATGCTACCCTCTTCTAGGGTGTCCTCAATGTTATCCGGAATCACATCCTCAAAGTGATCAATGACATTGCATTCATCTCCTTGATCCGGATACTGAGAAGCCTTAAAAACATTCAGAGAAACTTTTTCACCTCCAAATGATATATCCATCATTCCCATGGCACAGTTGATGTTGGCCTTAGCAGTTGCTAGAAAAGGACGTCCCAAAATAATAGGTGTGTGCTTTAAATCCTGGGACGAGGCCATATCAAGAATGAGAAAATCCATCGGAAAATAACATTCATGCACTTTAACAATAACATCCTCCAACAGACCCCTTGGTGTTTTAACCGACCTATCCGCCAATTGGAGGATGATTGAAGTGGGTTTTAACTCCCCTAGATCAAATTACTCATAGATAAAGGTGGGTAAAAGATTCACGCTAGCAACTAAGTCTAGCAATACTCGATCAAAAGTGACTCCACCTATATCACATAAGATTAAAGGGGCTTCGGGGTCCTTCAATTTTTTTGACAAATGATTCATCAAAACAGCACTCACATCCTCAGACAAGCGGATCTTTTGAGTCACCGCCCTTGGCTCCATCTTTGGAGTACAAAGCTCTTTCAAAAACTTTGCATATGCCGACACATGTTTGATTGCATCCAAGAGTGGAATATTGATATTCACTTGTTTAAACAATTCCACTAATTCTTCCTGTTGTACCGGTGGTTTCTTGTGAGCTTTCGGCTTTAGAGCATCGGGAAAAGGGACCTTAGGCACATATTCTTAGGGTCCTTCATCAACTTTCGCCTTCCCTTTATCCAGCTTCTTCTCTCCACCCTCTGCCTTTTTCTTCTCTTGCACAATCACAGGCTCCTCATCCTCACTATTACTCTCCTTGTAGGCGTCTTGGCCCGAACTACTACCCACATCCTTAGCCAGATAAGGATCATTAGGAATTTTTTCGCTTCTAAGGGTAGAGATGGCTTTGGCATTCTCAAACTGAGGACCTACAGGAGGGGGCGGCTGAGGTTGATTGGGCTGATTGGGTTGAGGAAGAATGGGGGCTCTTAGAGGGAAGCCTGGAGGTTGTTGATTGCGGGGGTTAGCAATAGGCTGACTTGGTAATTGTCCCATTTCCCTTCTCATGGTGGCTTCAGCCAATTGGCCCAATTGGGTTTCCAACTTAGAAATAGTTTGTTGTTGGGCATGGAAGGTCTGTTGGAAAGATTGATTTTGGGCTTGCATGGTTTGTTGGAAGGATTAGTTTTGGGCCAGAATTAGTTGTTGTAATTGATGGAATCTATCATCAGTTTGGGAATCCTGGTGGTGTTGCGGAGGAGGTTGATAGATTTGGTGGGAATTGGAAGATTACCCGTAATTGGGCTGAGGAGGTTGGTATGGGACCTGACCCTGGTTAAATCGGAGAAGTGGTTGTTGGGCTTGCAGTCCCCGACCATAAGCATTTCCTTGAAATGGTGGCTGTGCTTGAAATTGGTGTTGGATGGGTGGTTTGTGAGTTTGAGACGCAGAGGGGATGGTGGGCTGATTGGGAGATTGTTGATTTCTCCAATTGAAATTGGGGTGATTCCTCCAGCCTGGATTATAGGTGTTAGAAAATGGGTCATAGTTGGGCTTAGAGAAACCCTGGGCTGCTTGGACTTGCTCCTGTATAAAAGGTGGTAACTGGGCTGCTGTTGGGCAATCGGACACATGATGGTCCGGGCTAGCACATAAAGCACACACCTCATGGTGTAATGGGTCCGAGTATGGGTTGGACGTAGGTAAGATGGTGGTTTCTTGTTTGTTTTGGGCCAGGAGCTGGTCTAACTTGTGGGCCAACATATCAACTTGTTCTAGCTTTTGGGTCATGATATCCACCTTGTCCAATTTTTGATGGATGAAATTCACATCCACTCTAGCTTCAGGTTCCACACGATACATCCCGGCCCATTTAGATGGCCCAATGGTTCTCTCATATGAGGATAAGGAAGCGTGGTTGATTGAATTCTCGCTCAACATTTCAAATAAGGCATAGGCCTCATCCTCACTCTTGCTCATAAAGGCTCCACCACATGATGCATCAACAATCTGCCTAACTTGATCATCTAGGCCCTCATAGAAAGCTTGCACTATTTGCCATTTGGAGAGCCCATGATGTGGACATTTTCTGAGGAGTTCCTTTAATCTCTCCCATGATTCATGTATGTGTTCATTTGGGAGTTGCGCGAATCCTGTGATTGCACGTCGCATGGTGTTGGTTCTACCGATGGGGTAAAACTTCTTGTTGAGCTATGGTTTTGATGATAACTAAACTTTGTGTGTGATGGAGATTGTGAGCTATGGCTTTGATGATAACTAAACTATGTGACATATTGTGTGCTTGATTAGTGGAAAACATCTTCATGATAAATGAACTCACATGTGGCTATCTTATCTTGCAGGTTGCTTTACTAAGTAGGTTGATGATTGAATCATGCATGCTGCACATTAGTCTTTGGAGGTTTCATGTGAAGACTATGCTTCTCAGTGAAATTGTTGAGTCCTTATGGATATGAAATTGATTGCATGGCCTTGTGTTGTGTAAATGCATAGCCATTTCATTACATGCTCTGTTAAGGATTTCCTCTTGTTCTTGTATATGATGAATGCATGAGTGATGGCTCCTAGTCATTCTAATCATATGGCTTAAATGCTTTGAAATGGTTTGTGGGAGAATTGGGTTGAAGTCGAGATCTTCAGATTCATTGGTTTAATATTAACTTGCCTCTAAATTCCCAGAAAGTGCAGGTTAATGTTTCCTAAAATGTGATGGATTCAAGGTAAGAATTTATATTAGAATCCATGGTGATACTCTAATAATCTTGAGTTGGAAAATGGGTTCTCAAGTGCTTTCATACAGATCTTTCGTGTGGATTCTTATATGTCTCATGCTAATGCTTTCGTAATCATATTTCATGTCATTTGGGTCTTGGTCTCAAAACTAGCTTCATATGTTAATGCATGACCCATATATTTTGATCTTGATCTAACCTCTTGGTTTATCATATTTTTCAGGATGCAAAATTATTGTTGATCTTCATGGGATTATGGTAACATTTAATCAATTGTTTCCCTTTGGTTTGATGGAGGTTTTAGTTGTTTTTCAAACTTAAACTATCTTACTGTCTTCACCATTTTCAATCCAACCGTTGGATCTCCCCTCTAAAAATTATATGTTGTAGCTCTGGGAGTCCTCTTTCCAACGCCTCTAGTCTTGCTTCGATCGGAGTTCGGATCTAGGAGAATTAATTCATGTCGCTAAAGCGCGCAGAGCTATTTTTTATGTAATCTGCCTGAAAGGGTCGACCCATGCAAGGGTCGACCCCAAGGGTCGACCCATGTAACCCAGAACCAGCTGTTTGGGTTCTGGGAACGCGAGGGTCGACCCCTGGGGTCGACCCCTGTAAAATAGAACATAAAACATGTTCTGTTTGGTTTCTGGAAGTCCGAGGGTCGACCCCTGTAAAACAGAACACACAGTTGTTCTGTTTGGCTTCTGTTTGCCTGAGGGTCGACCCATTCTAGTCGGACAGTCAGCTGCACTTTTTGACCACCGTTTTCTTGCTCCAAAAGTCCTCCAATCCGAGTCCAACTTCCACATATCACTCCACAAAGTGTGGATCTGGTCCCTAGGCTATCTCTTGACCGTCCTAAACACATATATACATCTTATTGGGTTGTAAACCCTAAGAAGAGGCTTGCCAGATCTGAAATTTTGAATTTCTCTCTATCCTTGTGTGTGCAGGTCATAGGTAGCTGCTCCAGGGCCTCTTCCTCAATGTTTTGAACGTGAATGTGAAGGGAAGAAGCAGCAACCAAGTTTCCAATCAATTTCCAACCAGAAGTTGCATAGAGAATCAAGCTACAACTTCATTTGTGGAAGAATCCTTCATCATCCTTCAAGAACAATCTAAGGGGAGTCAAGAGAGATCCAAGGGAGATCAAGAGGGTGCTGTCCAAGGAAAGGAAGAACCAAGTAAGCCCAGATTAAAGCTCTGATCAAGTGGAGATTGAAGCCACATTCAAGATCAACAACCTACATTCAAAGGGGAGCCAAATCAGGAGTTTTTCTAAACTTAGTCTTATTGTGTTTTAAAGTTTAGATTTGTATCTCTTAAACTGCATACTTGTGTGTGTGTGGATCGTTGTTGATCCGTGGTCATTTGTGTCTGTCGTATTGGATTCATGTGTGTGCGTAGGTCTTCCTAGATCTCTGTGTGTGTGAGGTTTGCTGCACTTGTCGCAGCGTGTGTGCGTTTTGTTGATCCGCTTGTTAGATCGTGTTGGAGACTTCGTCTCCGTGCGTGTGTGTGTGTGTGTGTGTGTATTTGGGGCACGTTCCCGTGTGTGTGTGCAGGCGTTGTCCTGCGTGTGTGGTTGGAGCGTCGTCTCCGTTTGGGGTTTATCCCCGAGTGAAGCCTCACCTAGTTTGGTGAGGGGTGGACGTAGGGAGTCCGTTGAGGTCCCGAACCACCTTAAAATCACTGTGCATTGTGGTTTGCTTTGTGCGTTGGCTTGGTGTGATTGTTGAATCCTTTTATATGATCGTGTGGGATCGGTGAGATTGAGAGAATCTGTTTCTTGGCATAATCAACTTCCTTAATCTTGTTGTAAGGAGTTTACTCCACCACGCAGCTTTCGTCTTATCGTCTAGTGTGGGGGTTAGTGTAGGTTGTAATCTATCTTGCATGTTCAACATATTTGATGTTTTAATTGTTGTTTCTTTACACTTGTTAAAAGGGAAAGAGTTTCCTTAAAATTTGTAATCACCCAATTCACCCCCCTCTTGGGTGTCATTGATCATGGGACCCAACAATTGGTATCAGAGCTAAAGCTATAATTTCATAGATCTAACGATCTAGAGTGATCCGGATCAATGACCACCATGATGTACACCTTGAACTCTCCACCCGTGTTTGATGACTGTAATTTTGATTTGTGGTTAGGAAGGATGTGTAGTCTAGTTAATTCATACGACCCTAAACTATGGAAGCTTATTTCACATGGTCCTCATGAATTGCCTAAAGATAAAAGTGTCTGGACTGAAAATCAAAAGCACATACATGATCAGAATTGCTTGGTTTTGAAGTTGCTTACTACTGCAGTTGATTCTAACTATTTTCCTTTTGTCTCCCATTGCAGATCCGCGAAGAAAATATTGGATGGATTAACAGACCTCAAGGAGGAGCTTAAAGACAGATGTCTTGTAGTAGGCACGAGTGAACAAGGGAGTGATCAGCAAAGTGGATCAGGCTCAAAGGTAAATTCTGACTCTGATTGTGAAGATGATTTTAACTACAAAGAATTGTTGAATGCTTATGAAGAGCTTGCTGAAAAATACAAGAAGTTAAAATCTGAAAACAAAAAATTGAAAAAGAATGTTGGTCAAAATAGAAGTGATTCCTCTTGCAAAGAATGCTCACACCTTAAGGAATTGATTGATGGTTGCATGTTTGACATTGAAATTCACAAAGATCAAATCTCTACCTTGAAAAATGAAAACAAAGAGTTGAGAGAGAGAGTTAGTCTTATGGACATTGGCCAAATTGAATTTGCTCATGATAAGAGACTTGAAAAAGAAAATGATGAATTGAAACAGTTGAACAATGCCATGTCTGAAAGATTGTTATTTTTAGAAAACGAAAATATGTGACTTTGGAAGAGTGTGAAGATGTGAATGAAATAAGGCAAGAAGTTGAATGTCTTAGGAAAACCAATGTCGTGTTAAATGTCAGTCTTTCCACTTGTGAAGAAGAACTTGCCAATTCTGAATTACACATTTCATCTCTTGAAAAAGAAATTTCTGACTTGAATGCTTCATTGTCTAAATTTATGAATGGCCAAGAAAACTTGGATAAATTGCTGGGCATGAGAGTGAACTTTCAAAGGGAAGGGCTGGGTTTTAATCCTGTGAACAAAAAGAAATTTGAGAGTAAGCTACACACTTCTTTTGTTCATATCACTTGTGCACCCAGCACCTCCACATCTCACTCCCATGAACACACCATGTCGAGAACTCAATCAAATCTGAAAAAGGGTGCGAATGTCCAGAATGTGCATGCTAGAAACATTCATATAAAATCCCATGCATCCAACAAAAGAAACATGTCTTGTCTTTACTATGGAAAACTTGGACACATGATATATGATTGTTTCATTATGAAGAATGATGATTTGAGAGCTTGTAGAAATCATGCTGGTTTGAAAAATGCAAAGAAAGCATTCACCATAAAATCTCTCATGCATTGCAATCACTGTGGTAAAAGAGGTCATACAATTTCACACTGCTGGATACTAACAAAGAAAAAGAGTTTTCATTCAACACATCATGCTCAAATGTACAAAATGGTAAACCAAATGAGAAGAGTGAATGTGACGTCACATGCTTCAAAGAATCCTCGTGCTTTTAAGAACTCAAAGTCATGTTACAACCATTGTGGTAAATTTGGACATACGGTGCATGATTGTTTTATGAAGAAAATTGATGATCTGAATGTTGTTAAGAAATGGAAGGCACGTGCCAAAGATGCTGCTAACTCACAAGGACCCAAGATGATTTGGGTACCTAAGAATGGCAAATGAGAAATCTATTTTGCAGGTGTGCCCTGGGAATGTAAAGCATGAAATCTGTTCTCATCAAGAAGGTAAGGCACATGGGTCAAGTGGCATAAGTTAGGTTGGAAGAAAAATCAAAACTGAAATTTAGAAATTCAGGTGATATCCCTCTCACTCTCTTCAGTAATTATGTCATTGTTTGATTCATATTGTGCTGAATTGTCTTGTGTTAATGCACATGTTTATTCATGCATTCCATCTGTAGATAGTTACATACACTTGTGCATATCATCCTCATATAGCATCTTGTTGAAATGGTACTTTAAAACCATCAATAAAATTCACTACATTTGTTGTGCTTGCATACACCCTCATGTTTGCATGCACCCTTTCACGTACTATCTTGCATAAGTTGAATATTGTGAATTCATGTCATAAAGCATAGCAATCCTCCTGCCTTCATCATCCTTGACTACATAGTATATCAAATGGTGACAAGTGGAAGGGCAAGTTACGCCTGTCTGAAAACTATCACTACGTGTGAGGTGATCCTTGGATCTAAGTTCTCCGCCTAGTACTATGAGTCATTTACTCAAAAGACTGCATATGGCATTGGATTGTTACTGAACATCTTGCATTCATGCACACACTAAGGGGGAGCAACCACATTCATCATATGAGCTTATTGTTTAAGTTCACACATGAGTCATGCATTGCATCTTGAGCTATCTAGGGGATGTTGGTTGTTAAAATAATTTGTGATGCCATAGTTAATAAATTTGAATTAAAATTGACAAATCAATTCTTGTTGTTCTTGGATGCAGATTACACTCCCAAAATCTAAATGCTGATGGGCTGGCCATGACCAAGTTTGAATCAAATGAGGAATACCTTGCAAGGATGAAAATGATAAAAATTTCTTCAATCCACCACCAGGAGATAGGAAGTGATCTTGATAATACCCAAGACATGGTATGAAAAGTGCGCATCTCAATTAACAAAGGATGGTTCAATAGGTGAAAGACTTGGAAGAAAAATGATTCTCAAGGTAAAGGTAAGAAAGTAAAATCTGAAATATCAACCTCCGTGAGGTTGGCAATTTCAGTGATTGAAGGCTTCCAATCTTGTCTTCTGAACCAAGGTAATTCAACCTTATTAAATCATGCAATGGTCTTGTTGCCACTTCGTGATACCTTTAGATGACAAGTATTAATTCTAAAAACTTGAGTGGTCATCCACTAGCATGTTGTGACAAATTGGTTGAATCTAGTTTGATGTGATGATCATACTTAATTGATTTAACCAAATGAAAATCTTGAGAGTTGTGCTTGAAGTGGTTGGTTACTGTATGACACTTGAATTGAATTGCATGTATGGTATATCAAATGACGTTTGTGAAAGAGTGGATTATATCCACTTGGAAGCATTCCCTATGCGTTGAGTTGGGTCTTTGGACTAAAATCTCCGCCTCGTACCAGATCTTGATTGGTTTGTGATTGATTAATTGTTGAATGAATCCTTGAGATGAGTTATGTGACTTGAAAATATGTTTGTGATTATATGATCCATACATTTGACTTTTGGATGAACTCTCATTTTAAAACTTGTGAAAGACCTTTCAAAATCTATTTTTGAACAATTCTGAAATTTGGGTTGCACTGCTTACTTTTGATCATTTATGCACCCTCATTCATAAAGGTCTTTTCATAAACAATGTTTGCTGATTCATGGATTGAATGTAGATGAACTCAATAAGATTTCTGTCACACTGGCTTGGAAATGAAAGCTCTCATCTTCTTTATGCATCCTATCTTTCATTCTCATACAGCTATAGGCTGCATGCATCAGAATCCAATGCATTAGGTGCATTTAGTTCACTTAAATGGAAAACCAAATACACACACTTTGCACCCATGTTAATTTCTGCATTGCATTAGAACTCATGCATTAGTTGCACTTAGTTCATTCTGTTGGCATCCATTCAATTGGTATCAAATTGACATCACATTGCTCACATACATGTCATAGTGCATTTGCATAAACTCCAAATGTGTGCTTGTGTGTTATTATATGCTATTCACCCCCATCCTTGAAATTTCTATGACCTTATACTTTCTTGATAAATAATGTTACATTTGAAGTCATTATTAGTGTGCTTCATGTTGTACACTTTGGGGGGGAGTAAAAGTGCATCTATTTAGGGGGAGTTGTATTGTTATGTATTCATGATATTTTCGATATACATGCTGAATCAAATTCGCACATTTCATGCACAAATATGAAAATGAGTGTTAAAGATAAGGATATATGAATTTCTTTTCAACACTCTCGAAATGTTAAATTTGCTGCATGTATGTTGAAGAGACAGTTGAGAAAAAAGCTGCCTACCTATCTTTGTTGAAAAATCTGCAATGAAAATGAACGGCAGAGCAATGCTTGGTCTCACTGAGTAAACTGGGCACATGTCACCTGAGACGTGATGTGGTTCATATCTGAAAGGTGTGGACTAGTACCTCTGTTCAAAATGAGGTGAAATGGTTCAGTATTCTGAGTAACCGGGGATTCTGGCATGAGCTCCATGCGTCTACTCGTGTAAAAAGGGATCATTTTGAACATGATCACTCTTGAAAAATTTTGACTATCATGTGATATTGGTTGAGTTGAAAAAATGATGGTGAAAACTCATTGTGGTAGAGCGAAGCCTCCAATACGCTGCTCTCAAATTGAAGTGCAGTCTGTAAAATGTCTCCCTGTGTTGATCTGAATATCCATATTGAAACTATCACTTTTCATGTTACTCACTTACACATTTGAGAATTTGATTTAATATGTATTCAGAAAGTTGATTGACTGCATTAGCAATTGCATTAATCTCCTATATGATTGGAAAATCTCCCATGTGCTATACATGTGTATTCTGATTGCCATGACTCTCTTGCATCTTTCCTATACCCATATCTTCTTAAATAAGTACGGGGGAGCAGTGTTGCATGTATATATATGTATCTATTTGTTTGCTTGTGTATGTGTCACGCCCCGAACCGATAGCAGCGGAACGTGTCGTTTGCTCGGAACATGGCAGTTAAACAGTCATGTCAATCAGAGCATAGTCATTTCCATAAAATACAATTTGGACAAATAATAAATTTCATTTCAAATATAAGTTCTTTACATATTCGGGCCCATAATAAATGAAAAGACTAAATAAAGAAAAAATACAATGAGACTCTTGACTCGACTAAACATAAGACACAGGATATCAAGACCAGGTGGTTCATCTAGATGTCAGAGTTCTCTTCACTCTTGCCCTTGCCCATCATGTTCGGTCTCGCCATCACTAGGGTCATTACCTGAAAAACATTAGAAAATGCAGGGTGAGCGAACGCTCAGTAGGACTTAATATCTCATGCTCCAAGCTAGCTTTAAGTTAATTACAGTTTAACATGCTCATGCATGTCATGCAAGATATAGAAATCGAGAACTATAATAACACGAGATAAATTCAAGAACTATAATAAACAAACAAGTGAGTAAGATGCTAGATAAACTCATGAAGAGTAAGGACGATAATAATCAAGAGAGTGTAGCAGAACTAATCGAGTACTTTTTCAAGTTAGGTCAAGAGCATTCATGAAGAAATATAACATTCATCTCTCTATGACGAACACTATCACGAGAGCTTCAATGTATCCATTATTATGAAGGATCTTTGTGACAAGATAACGAGTACTATCAATGAGATAATTCCAAGAACTTTTAGGATGATCGATATAAAAGTAGAACAATTACTTCTACAAGCATCACAGAGCATTTGCCAAGACACTAAGGGAATATCACGACGATATGATAACCCCTCCAATAAGGCAAATCAAGATCTTTTCATGACGAACAATAAGTTGTAGAAAAGTGTACTATGATGGCAATTACTCCCGATCATCACTATCACGAGAGCGTTTACACATCTAGCACTATATAGGATTGGCCAATGCACTAAGGGGAAAATCACGACAATATGACCACCCCTCATGGAAAATAGCACTAGTTAGTATTTGGTCGTACACTTAGGAGTTCTCACGACTATATGATTGCCCCTAAATGCCAATAACCGAGTTGGTGAATGCCAGCACCCAATCATCGTATACCGGTAACGTTTGGACTTTGCCTCGCCCAATAGGGTCAGATCAGGACCCGTAGCATTTAAAATGTCATTTGAGTGGGACTCATAGCCCTTGACATTTAGTCTAGACTAATTCCATATTAATGGCCAAGAATTTCAAGGATCAAGCATGTAGGAACATTAAAATAGATTTCATGGAACATAGAGTTCAAGGATAGAACTTGTAATAAGGATGATATATCAATAAACCAGATGAAAACCATGACATTCTGGAAATCTGGGTGATTAGGTACAACCAGCTCAGTCGGCCTTGAGGGAATCCAAGGCTACGAGGAGACTTACGGAGGTCCCAATGACTAACTTACCAGTCCGAAGGAACGGAATGTCCAACGGAGGGCTCGTATGTCACCAAGAGTTGAGGGGTATGCGTGAACCAATCATGAAACATGGACTCCATCTACGGACGTGAGATGAGAGTGCCAAAAGACCCGCGGTATGGGTCAAAAACGGAAGAAAACGGTGAGAATAAGAATGCGTTAATCATAGAGTTTATGTCCATCTTATTCTATAATTGACTAATTCAATAAACTTATATTATTTTTAAGGCCCGTGGGTGCTGTCATTTATTAATTAGTATCCTCTTCGGGAACGTTAATTTTCATGATTTTTAAATAAATTTTTTAACAAGATTTCACATTTATATCTATTTATTTGAACAAACTCAAAAACATACATTAAAAGGCACATTGATTTATTAAAAATAATTTAAAGAAAAAGAATATATGATAATTAGGAGAAAAATACAAGGATTCTAAATATATTTTTTTCATAATTTTCTGTTATATAATCTAATAATAATAGATTTTCAAAGATCTGCCTACATGATATATATATATATTTATATATATAAATAGTTAATCTGACGCCAAAGATTATGGGCGTCAGAATGTTAAGTAACGACCATGTTTGGGTCGTTATTCAAAAAAATCAATTTTTTTCAAGTCTCCTGTTTCTATAGTAAATGATGTCGGAATCTTGCTTATAATATACCAAAATGACCGGCTCAAAAAACTCTACCTAACCATATGTTCAAAATAATTTTTCGATGAGAGACGGGAGATCGTGCACTAGGGGGCACGAAAAACGGTGCAACCACTTCCACTACCTTGGTCCCCATCCCAATAGTAAGCCCAAAAATTTTCATGGCGAAAAGATACTTCTATATCCATTAACAACTGTAAATGCTAAACACTCGTAACTAACATATATATATATAATTGACGACTGGTCGTTGGTCACTTTTCAGAATTTATTCAAATGACAACACGGTGGCTGTCACTTTTTATTCTTATAGTGCCCTTAACAGTGGCGTCATTTTCATAAGAGACGACGTACATCAAGTCGTCATTGTTATTTTTCCCACAACTCTATTATGAATAGTATCACTTTCAATTTATCAAAGATTTTATAAAACAAGATATATGATAAATAGGAGAAAAATATAAGTATCCTAACCATGTAATATCATAAATTTATTCTCTCTATTTTTAAAGATAAAAATCTTTGAAGTTCATGTGAAGTTTTAACCGAATAATCGGGGTCAATTTTATTCTAGCAAAATTTTAATAAAATAAAATTATAAAAATTATTTGAAAAATATAGGGATCATAAAAATGTGCACTTTACTATTTTTATTAAAATGATTCAATAGATATTAAATTTTAAACGATTCATCAGTTATTAACAAATAAAAAGATACATATTTTCTTTGAACGGAATATGTAGAACGGGGCGGTTGCACATGATCAACAAAAAAAGATGAAATAACTTGAAGATCATTTAAATTTTTACTTGAGAGATTGCCTACCTTTAGTGCGTTTTACGATTAAAGATGTGGGACGGTGAAAGAAGACAAGATGGCAGAGGATGAAGAAGAAGCCTTCGCTTCTTGTCTTCACGACAACCGCAACAGCATGCAGCGGCACCACGATGCCCACGCGAGCAGGGGAGAGAGGAGGAAGCCGCTATACTTCAACGACCACGGTAGGACACATCAGAGGAGGAAGAGGGACGACGTAATAGCAAGTCTCTACACGTTCGACCAAGGAGTGTATATATAAGGGAGAGGAAAGATTAGGGGGCCGATGGCCATTGAAAGCAAGGGTTCAAACCCTTCCGTGTTTTGATCGTGAATCACGCCCTCCAACCAAAAAGGTCAGCCGCCATCCTAATTTTGCCTAGGAAAAACCCTAAGCAATCCTTCGAAAATGTGAATAGGTTTGCTATAATACCCTGTATAACTTAAGTCCATCATCCTAAGGCTCTATACGCAGTGGGCCCTTTTTGAACGTGAGGGGTTTTGGCATGTAATAACATATATATTTTGTATTCTTTGTTTAAGTTCATCAAGCCCATGTATTCAAGGCCTTCACATTAGAGTTAAATCCATTATATATATAGTTATATTCTACCCCATACACCTTCAGGCGTGGAAGAGTTTAAACTTAAGAACGTTTTATTAATAGAGACCCATGCATGTATATATTTATCTGTGCACCCTGTTAGTGTCTTACGTGCATAGATTAAGCCCCTTTACTAAGGCCCATTAACTAATTAGAAACCCATGTATATACATTCTTAGCCCATTTAGTGCTTATTAATTTAAACGTATTGAGACAATAGTTAAGGTTCTCTGATTATATATCTTTATTAATTCGAGAGCATAATTAATGTAGAACTATATAACTTTTATCGGTTTATCTACCCTTTTGCATCTCGGGTATCAGGGTCGGGTTCGATCTTATAAAAATCTTTATATACAAATATGTATGTATATAAATACATTTTTCTTGTAATGAGATTCCTCATAAATACTTGAATTATATTTTTTTTAATTTAATAAATAGATAAAGGGATATATTAAATATCTATTTCTTAACTATTTATTTATACCTTTATTTGTGCCCATTTATTAACATTGAGGCTAAATAACTATTTTAGCTAATTATCACTTTTCCTTTATTTTAATTCTCATAATTTTCTATGACTAATAATTATAATTATTTTTATTTATTCTCTATTAAAATTTCTGGAGTGTTACAGTATGCATCTCACATGCCATCACATGCATAAGTTGCATCTAATGCATTTCAAACCACAAATCAAAAATTAAAAATCTGGAAAATAGTGAAAACCAAAAATTGAGTGAACTTCCTATGCTATTTACTTGCTCAATAAATTCTTGTGTTTGCTTGGCAAATGGGGAGAAAGATTGGGCACAACCAAGTAATCAACATTTGGTATCCTCTCTACTCAACAATTGGTTCTCTAGTCCACAATTGGTGTATCCCATAGTTTCCATGAACCCACTTATTTATAACTTACTCATGCTTCATCAAAATTTTAAATGTGGGTTACTGTTCCTTGCACATTTATCATGTTACAATATGCATCTCCTCTGTTTCTTCTTCATGAGGGAGTATGATTGGCATTACCCCACTTTTTGATAATGTCAAAGGGGGAGAAATATTTCATGTGATTCATACTTGCTGGATTCATGATTGGGGGAGAACAACATGCCACTCGTTTGTCATCTTCACTTAGACTATCATCATTCAAGATTGTCATCATTCATCACTAAGTTTGTCATCATCAAAAATGGGGAGATTGTTGAGCTATGGTTTTGATGATAACTAAACTTTGTGTGTGATGGAGATTGTGAGCTATGGCTTTGATGATAACTAAACTATGTGACATATTGTGTGCTTGATTAGTGGAAAACATCTTCATGATAAATGAACTCACATGTGGCTATCTTATCTTGCAGGTTGCTTTGCTAAGTAGGTTGATGATTGAATCATGCTTGCTGCACATTAGTCTTTGGAGGTTTCATGTGAAGACTATGCTTCTCAGTGAAATTGTTGAGTCCTTATGGATATGAAATTGATTGCATGGCCTTGTGTTGTGTAAATGCATAGCCATTTCATTACATGCTCTGTTGAGGATTTCCTCTTGTTCTTGTATATGATGAATGCATGAGTGATGGCTCCTAGTCATTCTAATCATATGGCTTAAATGCTTTGAAATGGTTTGTGGGAGAATTGGGTTGAAGTCGGGATCTTCAGATTCATTGGTTTAATATTAACTTGCCTCTAAATTCCCAGAAAGTGCAGGTTAATGTTTCCTAAAATGTGATGGATTCAAGGTAAGAATTTATATTGGAATCCATGGTGATACTCTAATAATCTTGAGTTGGAAAAATGGGTTCTCAAGTGCTTTCATACAGATCTTTCGTGTGGATTCTTATATGCCTCATGCTAATGCTTTCGTAATCATATTTCATGTCATTTGGGTCTTGGTCTCAAAACTAGCTTCATATGTTAATGCATGACCCATATATTTTGATCTTGATCTAACCTCTTGGTTTATCATATTTTTCAGGATGCAAAATCATTGTTGATCTTCATGGGATTATGGTAACATTTAATCAATTGTTTCCCTTTGGTTTGATGGAGGTTTTAGTTGTTTTTCAAACTCAAACTATCTTACAGTCTTCACCATTTTCAATCCAACCATTAGATCTCCCCTCTAAAAATTATATGTTGTATCTCTGGGAGTCCTCTTTCCAACGCCTCCAGTCTTGCTTCGATCGGAGTTCGGAGCTAGGAGAATTAATTCATGTCGCCAAAGCGCGCAGAGCTGTTTTTTGTGTAATCTGCCTGAAAGGGTCGACCCCTGGGGTCGACCCATGTAACCCAGAACCAGCTGTTTGGGTTCTGGGAACGTGAGGGTCGACCCCTGGGGTCGACCCCTGTAAAATAGAACACAAAACATGTTCTGTTTGGTTTCTGGAAGCCCGAGGGTCCCCTGGGGTCGACCTCTGTAAAACAGAACACAAAGTTGTTCTGTTTGGCTTCTGTTTGCCTAAGGGTCGACCCCAAGGGTCGACCCATTCCGGTCGGACAGCCAGCCGCACTTTTTGACCGCCGATTTCTTGCTCCAAAAGTCCTCCAATCCGAGTCCAACTTCCACATATCACTCCACAAAGTGTGGATCTGGTCCATAGGCTGTCTCTTGACCGTCCTAAACACATATATACATCTTATTGGGTTGTAAACCTTAAGAAGAGGCTTGCCAGATCTGAAATTTCAAATTTCTCTCTATCCTGGTGTGTGCAGGTCATAGGTAGCTGCTCCAGGGCCTCTTCCTCAATGTTTTGAACGTGAATGTGAAGGGAAGAAGCAGCAACCAAGTTTCCAATCAATTTCCAACCAGAAGTTGCATAGAGAATCAAGCTACAACTTCATTTGTGGAAGAATCCTTCATCATCCTTCAAGAACAATCTAAGGGGAGTCAAGAGAGATCCAAGAGAGATCAAGAGGGTGTTGTCCAAGGAAAGGAAGAACCAAGTAAGCCTAGATTAAAGCTTTGATCAAGTGGAGATTGAAGCCACATTCAAGATCAACAACCTACATTCAAAGGGGAGCCAAATCAGGAGTTTTTCTAAACTGAGTCTTATTATGTTTTAAAGTTCAGATTTGTATCTCTTAAACTGCATACTTGTGTGTGTGTGGATCGTTGTTGATCCGTGGTCATTTGTGTGTGTCGTATTGGATTCATGTGTGTGCGTAAGTCTTCCTAGATCTATGTGTGTGTAAGGTTTGCTACACTTGTCGCAGCGTGTGTGCGTTTTGTTGATCCGCTTGTTGGATCGTGTTGGAGACTTCGTCTCCGTGCGTGTGTGTGTGTGTGTGTATTTGGGGCACGTTCCCGTGTGTGTGTGCAGGTGTCGTCCTGCGTGTGTGGTTGGAGCGTCGTCTCCGTTTGGGGTTTATCCCCGAGTGAAGCCTCACCTAGTTTCGTGAGGGGTGGACGTAGGGAGCCCGTCGAGGTCCCGAACCACCTTAAAATCCCTGTGCATTGTGGTTTGCTTTGTGCGTTGGCTTGGTGTGATTGTTGAATCCTTTTATATGATCGTGTGGGATCGGTGAGATTCAGAGAATCTGTTTCTTGGCATAATCAACTTCCTTAATCTTGTTGTAAGGAGTTTACTCCACCACGCAGCTTTCGTCTTATCATCTAGTGTGGGGGTTAGTGTAGGTTGCAATCTATCTTGCATGTTCAACATAATTGATGTTTTAATTGTTGTTTCTTTACACTTGTTAAAAGGGAAAGAGTTTCCTTAAAATTTATAATCACCCAATTCACCCCCCTCTTGGGTGTCATTGATCGTGGGACCCAACACTTCTTAAGGAACTCATGCTGCATATCTGTCCATGTGCCAATAGGTTTCCCTAAGGTCCCTAGCCAGTATTTGGCTTTATCCTTAAGTGAGAAAGAGAATAAGGTCAGGCGGAGAGCATCATCTGTGAAATTTTGAATTTTCACAGTGGAACAAATTTCTAGAAATTCATCTAGATGTTTATAGGGATCTTCATTGGTCTTCCCATAAAAGGATGGAAGCATCTGAATGGTGCTAGATTTGATCTCATAGTGCAAAGCAGGGACATTAGGCAGTTGGATACAAGTGGATGGCTGATAATTTGAAGGAATGAAATATTCCTTCATCTATTTGGGCACCCCTAATTGGTGTTGTTCAGCCATAGGTTGGGTTTGATTTTAAGCCGGATTAAAAATGAATCGCTCAATCTCACTAATGGGTTCAACTAAGTCAAGGTGTTGAGATCTTCTCCCTTGCATAAATCAAGGTTAAAGATGAGAGATGAGAGAATTGTTTTATGATGATTTATTTATTTATTTTTTGTTTTGACTCAAATAAGGACGAAGAGAGATAAGAGGAGAATTTTTTATTTTTTTATTTTATTTTAATTTTTTTTTATATGCAAACACAAACAAGTTGTCACACAAATTACCTAATGACCTAGCTGTGACCTAAACCTACAAATTGGGTTTCACAAAATGGCTAAAGTGAAACTTAAGTTTACCCTCAATATTTTCACCGGCCAGGTAAGGGGTGGGATAGTGGGAGGTTCCCCCTACTTTCGTAGGGACCTAATTATGTCAAACCACTAGCCCGCTTAAGGCATTTGCCGTCCGACCGTCTTGCCTTAGGCACCGATTTTCATAAGAGGGTAAGCCCAAATAACACAAGAACCACAATGTGAACCTAGGGTCAACGTCTACTGGATTTTATTTAAGGTCTAGGTGATGTAAAGATGCAAGGGAATTGTAGTTTGTGGGCTAAGGAAGGGTGATGAAATCCCCACCTTATCTTACTTATGGGTGTTGCCCTTAAGATACTTTGAAATGATATGCAACAAAGCAAGTTCAAATAAGGGGTTCTATGCAAGCATGGAAGTGCATGAGCATGCTATTAGAAAAGTTAGAGTACTCACCTTGTCTCCCGCAATCTTCAACAATGCAATTAACAACAATTAAGCAACAAGAAGAAAATAAATACTGTCCTAAATGATGCATGACCTAAAACATGGTAGTGTGATTTCTACTCTTGGAATGAAGATTTTTATAGAGTTCAAGTGAAGATTTTTTTTTTATGAACCTATCTAACCACAATATGTAAGAACATTAAGGAAATGACACAAAATGAGAGGAATAAGTTTGAAGACTTACTTGATGCGCAACCCCTCGTTCTCTCTTTTTTTTTTTGAAATGAAATGACAAAAAGACTAAGGAAGGGGAGGAGACCTTACATCTTAACTGCTCTCTTTTTTTTTCTTCTTTTTTTTGATTTTTTAGCTTCAATTCTTGAAGTGTGTTCCCTCGTTCTTTTTTTTTCACCTGTAGAAATAAGAAAAAGAAAGAGATATTAGTACACTTATAAACACAGGGAAAACAAAGTTCTTAAACCAAAAATCATCATTCCTCCCCGGCAACGGCGTCAAAAATTGATAACGCGAAAGTTCGTCGTTTAAAACACGCGTATAACAATCTTAAAACCGAACTCGCACAAAATGATCAAAAGAGAATGTAGTACTAGGGCAAGCACGGGTCGAATCCATAGGGAAGAAGAGATTTTTAGAGTTAAAAACTTTGGAGTCCTTTAGAAAACACTTGTGATTTTGTTTTGCTTAAAGAAAATTGTGAAGTGATGAACAAACCAAACACTTAATTAAAAACACCTATGACTATGCGCCTATGCTATAGAAAATAATTACATGAAGTGAAGAGAAGAGATAGAAGAAGGATGTAGAGAGGGAAGAAGATCAAGAACTAGATCAAAGGAATAACTCTTTTTATTAACTTAAAAGAAAGAGTACATGAAGTGCAAGATAAGCTTACAACAAGGATGTGACGAGATTACAATGAAGTAAATTAAAACTAAAATAATAAAAATAAAAGGGGCCTGAGATATGAAGATGGTAGCAGTAATGGTGATGACAACGCCATCCTCTCTTGGCCTTGGATCACGAACCACCTTGCGGAAGATGTCGTCTACGTCGGGAGGAAGTCACCTTCGTCGTTGAAGTCACCTTTAGAGGATGAATAACTTTAAAACCAAGATGAATTAGGGGATGCCCAAGAAGAAGAAGTTGAAGAGGAGGGAGAGAGGAAGAACTTTGATGAAGAACTTAGATAGAAAAGAAGAGCAGAAGAGCTTCAAAATAGAGAAATAATAGAAGCTAGCACCTCGGATGAACAGTGAAATCACATGACAGCAAATTGAAAAACGGAAAATAACTTTCAAAACAGAAAGAATTGGAAGATGTTGTAGAAGAAGAAGTTGTAGAACACTTAAAAAAACCTTTATGAAGATAGTAAGATAAGAAAATGACTATAAGAGAGAGAAATAAGGGGAAGAACAGAGAGAAACACTGATTCGGAGATGAACTGGACAACACAATGAAAAACAAGAAATACCTTGAAAACTAGGAGGAATTAGAAGATGATGCAGAAGAAGAAGTTGTAGAGGACTTAAAAAAAAGAACTTTTATGAAGACAGCAAGAGGAGAAGAGGGACAAAAGATGGCAAACTCGGCGGCCTAAGAAGATATGAGAGGGAGAGAAAAAATGCCCAAAAGAAGAACCCCCTTTCTCCTCCTTGTCATGGGCTATTTATAGGGAAAGTTGGGTAGATAGAGGGTGGTGATTGTATCAAAAGGAGATGGATGGCTGAGATTCAAGTGGAATATGATGCATGGGGAAGAGAAAATGTAGGTGGGCACCCCCTTTCTTGGACTTTAGGCACCCCATTTCCCAAGGATCATCATGTCTCTCCTTTATTTCAAACTTTGAATGTCCTTTTCCTCCTTTTCAAACTTAAACTTTGAATTCCTCCTTTTCAAACTTTGAATTCAAAATTTTGAACTTTCTTTTCCCTCCAACCAAAATATTTTGAATTCTTTATTTGACTTGGTCAAAGTGGTGATGACAGTTTTACCCCCGGCTTCTTTTGCAATTACCTTCGGTGTCCTGCACACACATAATTATAATCTAGTCCATAAAAATTACCATAATGTGCACATAAATCTCAAATGCTCATAGTTATGCAATGGAGAATTAATGCCCATGACGCTCAACTTTAATTTATCAAATAATATCACCAAATTAATTAATTTACGTGAAAACTCTAATTTAAATGCGGAGTTGAGGTTAACTATGAAATATGCATAATTGCCTAATTATATGCACATAAAATGGTGTACATGCAATGTATTACTATAGAAAATGGACACTTATCAGTGGCACAAAGAGTCCCACCGTGATCGTCAATTTGTAGATCTAAAATTAGACCTCCCCTAATTGATGATTTGAATAAGTGATGATTTAACAAGATATAGAACTAAAATCAATGATAAAAGAGGGGGGGGGGTCACATGTAATAATGAAAATCTGTGATCGCCACTGAGGCCAACAACATGCCAAATAATATGAAGATCAAAATAAGGGCATGTTACATACCTCAGAAATTCAAGGAAGGCCAAGAGTTGGCCTGGGAATGAACGCGCTATATCGTCCTAGCGCCTTCTCAAGATCGCGCTATGTTCGTATGGCGCGATATCAGACAGAAAGCGGGATGAACTGGATTCGTTTCTTCCTTGCTCCAAGGCCGGCCAAAGTGCAAGGGCTCCACGTATCAATCTTCTAGTGCCTGCAAACAATCATAAACAATAAAGAAAAGGCCCATTAGATCATGATTTATGTAGAATCTGTCCCTATTCTTAATCAAAAGCATATAAGTGAAGGGCTAGATCACCTAGGGGTTTGGTGGTTTTTAAACCCCTATGGAAGGGCCAAAAATAGGTTCGGTGTGTGTGTGTGAATGAGTGTATTTTGTAAAAGAAGTGTTTTTGAAATCAATATGCAATGTTATGCGAGGATTGAAATAAACGAATTGGGGATAAAAAACTAAGAACGAGGAAGAACACAATATGCCCCAAAATACTCTCTTGGATGTGTGAGGAGCGAGGAATTATTGATTTGGAATGAAGAGCAGCCTCCTCCTCGTCAAGATCTCGAGTTGCATCCCTTCAGAACGACGGCCAAGGGTCCAATTTATAGGAGAAGGATCAAGAACGAACCCTAGGTCGGAGTTCGATCCAATCTAATAACTTGATGGCTCAAATCAAGGCAATCTTGCCGATTAATGAGGGGAAAAGACTCCTATTAGGATTACGAACCTTCCTTTGGACGGAATATGATTGGAAACTTACCAAAATAAGGACCAAAACCGAAAAAGGGGAGTCCGGGTCGGACTAGGTTTCTGACTGAGAACACGCTACAATCGTATAGCGCTTTCTTCATGAATGCACTATGACGATATAGCACGACAATGATTGGCTCACCAAATGATTAAAAAAAGAATAAATACCCTTTGGACAGTCGTTTAATCAAATATTAAGTAAGAATAACAACCAGAGTGGATGTTGTAAAGATCAAATATCAAGAAATAAGGACTGTTCAAATGATCATTCAATTAGGTCCATAACGCGCTATGAACAAGAAAGTGATGTGAGTGAATAGCGCGAGAATGTCAAATTCAAGACGAGATCCCAGGTACGGAAATTGAATTGTAGGGCCAAGAATAGGGAGATATCCCAGAAAATCAACCAATCATGGATCAATTGGGGCATTAACTAGGAGAATAAAGAAAATGCTCAACTTATCGGTCAAAAACGGGTGTCTACACAGCTATTTCGGCATGTATTTCTTTCATCACTTGTTAGGCCTCTTTTATGGATAGGTAGCGGAGCAGAATCTTCTTGCGGGCATCCGCCATGATTCGGAACAGTGTCTCGCTCTAGAATTCATAGGAATCTTTGGTCCTAAGAAGCTTCATTCTTTCTTCTCTTCTTTTGGGTAGCTATTGGTGGAGGAACCACTGTGTCAGATGTTGTCTCCAATCGGGCTCCTGTGTTTCTTCAGCTATGTTAGCCTCACATTCCTCTGGACATGATTCTAGCATACTGGGAACCTGCCGTCGATTTATCACAACAATGTTGAGTATTTCATCTGGTGGGACTGCTAGCGAACTGGCCAATTTGGCCAAAGCATCAGCTTGAGCATTATGCCCCCGGCCCACATGATTGAGCTTAAGATGGTGAAAGTTCGCCATAAGGCGCAGTGATTTTTGACAGTAAGGGTTTAGTTCTGGCTTCTGCACCTCAAACTCTCCTTGCATCTATTTTATTATAAGCATTGAGTCGCCAAACACTTGGAGCATCTGGATTCCCATACTGAGAGTGATTTGTAGGCCGATTATCAGAGCTTCATACTCAGCTTCATTATTGGTGCATGGTTTGTTTATTGAGCACGAAGTGTATACCACTTCCCCTTTAGGTGACTTCAGGACAATGCCGACTCCTGCTCGGACTCTGACCTGTCCAGCTGAGGTAGTTTCTGTTCTTGATGCCCCATCAAAGCAGAGCTGCCATATAACCGACTGAGCTTGACATGCCTCCAGTGTTTCATCATCAGGGAGTTTAGTTCCTAATGGAGTATTTTCTGGTTCAGGGTGTGCTGCAAAGAAGTCGGCTACGGCCTGACCTTTTATGGCTCTCTGAGGCACATATGAAATCTCAAATTCCATCAGGATCATGGCCCATTTGCCAAGTCGACCTTTGAGTGCTGGCTGGGATAATATGTACTTGAGCGGGTCCACTCTAGATATTAGTTTGATTTCATGAGACATCATGTAGTGCCGGAGTTTCTTGACAGCGAAGACCAGCGCCAGACAAGTCTTTTCTATAAAAGTGTAATTTTCTTCAGTCCTTACTAATCTTCTACTGAGACAGTAAAGGGCTTGCTCTTTTCCTTCTTCATTTACTTGAGCTAGCATTGCCCCCAGGGAACAGTGAGTGGCCGCTATATAAAGAATCAGAGGTCTTCCTTTAATCGACGCTCCCAACACCGGAGGTGTTTTCAGATATTCTTTTAACTTCTTGAAAGCTGCTTAGCATTCTTCATCCCAAAAGAACGGCATGTCTTTCACCATGAGCTTGTGAAAAGGGTGACATCGATCCGACAGATTTGAAATAAATCGGTGAATATATGCCAGTCGGCCTTGCAAGGACCGTAGCTCCGATAGACTCTTTGGTGGAGGAAGTTCTTGAATAGCTTTAATCTTGGATGGATCAATTTCAATGCCTCTGTGTTGGACAATGAATCCAAGGAATTTCCCGCTGGACACGCCGAAGGCGTATTTCATGGGGTTCATTTTTAGCTCATATTCGCGCAGCCTTTGAAACACCACCTTCAGATCTTGAAGATGGTCCGCCTTTCTCTTGGTCTTCACCACCAGGTCATCAATATAGCACTCCACCTTTTTATAGAGTAGGTCATCAAATATTTTTGTCATGGCTCTTTGATATGTAGCACCGGCATTCTTGAGGCCGAACGGCATCCTTTTGTAATGGAATATCCCCTTTGGGGTGCGGAATGCCGTATGGACCCTGTCTTGCTCAGCGATCCAAATCTGGTTATATCCGGATGATCCGTCCATAAATGAGAGGGCTTCATGGCCCGTGGTGTCATCAATCATCACCTCAGTGATTGGCACATGGAAGTAATCTTTCGAGCATGCTTTGTTAAGATCCCGAAAGTCAACACATATTCTTATCTGCCCATTTTTCTTCTTCGCGGGCACTATATTTGCTAACCATGTTGTGTACTGATTTTCTTCGACAAACCCTACATCAATGAGCTTGTCGACTTCTTTATTAATTTGATTAATCAGCTCGGGCCGCATCTGCCTGGGGGGCTGCTTTACGGGCTCTACTCTTGGGTCAATTGACAGCAGATGCTGTGCTACATCAGGGTTCAACCCCGGCATCTCATCATAGGTCCAGGCAAAGTAGTCCCGGAACTCCTTCAGAAATTGTATATACTGGTCTTATTCTTCTGCTGACAATAGTGCATTGAGAAAGGTGGTTCTTGGGTCCTCCTCACTTCCCAGGTTCACTTCTATCAGCTCATCAACGCTAGCTTGACCGCCATCCTCGACCTCTGGTGGAGCCTCCTCAAGGTTAATAAAGCCTCCATTGATGTAATCTTCTTCAGCCTCAAGGACTTCCAGCTCCCCGAGTGACGTATAAGTCGACATCGGGTCTTTGAAGTCGGCCAGTGATTGTTGGTTTTCTTCGGATGGGCTCTTCAGGGTTAGAGGAACTTGTCCCTCAGTTTCTTTATTCCAGTGTTGAGTTATCGGACCCTCCACCCGGTTTTGTTCAACTTTGCTTTGCTGTCTTGATGTCTCATCTTGCAGTTCTGACATATAACCTTCTGCCCCCTGAGGGTCCACAGGTAAAAGCTCTTCTCTCGAGTCTGCCAGGTCTTGCATGGCTCGGATCTCCTCCAGTATGTGCTCAAATTCCAAGCGCTTCTTTTCTTCCTTAGAAGCTTGATCTTCATCAGGTGTTTCCCTATCAAATTTGGCTTCAGTTTGGAACAGATCCTCCTTGGGAAGGATCTCCTCCCAGCATCGGCATAGAGCGACTTCATCTTGTCCCCCTAAACTCTCATAATTGTCGCAGGTTTCAGCACCACTTTGGGGTGATGTGTTGCTTCCTCGCCACACGGTGGGTAATCATCATAATCAGCCTCAAAAGGGTCTTCATGGATGAAGTAGGTGGAGACAACATCCGCTTCTGTCTCATAATACTCCTGCAGGGTGTAGCCCAGCCCCGGATACCGAGTGATCTTCAGCAATTCCTTGTTGTTGTTGGGCGGATCCCAGAGCTTTCGGAATACCTTCTTCTGGCCGACAGGCTGCAGCAAGGGTATTTGCATTTTGGTAAACATCCGGGAGACCCGCTGGGCAGTGTAATCCAGTCTCGATATCGATACCATCCTGCTGGTTGCCTCCTCCAGGATTACGTAGTCTTCATCATCTTCATAGATAGGTTCTTCGGGATAGAATATCATAGGGGGTTTGCCGAAACGGGGAACCTCCATAGTCTTTAGTGGTCGCACTGTCTTGCATTCCAAGCTCAGAATGGGCTTGAACAGTCTAGGCGGGATCTCAACATGCTTGAGCTTTTCCTTCACATCATCTTCTGCTTTGCCAGGGTAAGTAGCTGGTGGTGCAATTCTGGCAAAGTCCCAAGTCAGAGAGAGGTGGGAGACCTCGTGTTATTCCACATAACCCGGGGGCGGTGGAGAGGACCAGTCGTCAATTTTTGACATTGCTTTCTTCTGATTTGCAAGAACTTCCTCCTTCTTCGCCCCTTGGGAGACTTCCGTATAGAACGGTGCATCGAGCGTGTGACACTCGTATACTTCAAAGGGATGCAAGTCTGCAAACACCCTCTCTTCTTTGCCATTGTAGCAGTATTTGATACACTGGTGCAATGTGGAGGGCACTATCGGGTATCTGGTGCGGACACCATAGCGATCGAGAAACACGAACCGGCGAGCCGTCGGTACCGTATGCGGAGCACCACTCGAGCTACATCGGCTTCCATCTGGCTCGGAGACAGTCTGGAGACTCCTCCTTGAGTCTTAGTATTTATCATATTTACCGGGATTTTATTTGTGTGTAATGTGTGTTTATTTGACTTTATTCGGATTGTAATTCGGATTGTAAAAGGGGTTTATTTGTAATTTGGGACCACCTGGGTCCCGCGGGCCCCCCATCCCTTCTCCCATTGATCCACCTCAGCTCTTGGGCCCATGCGGGGTCAGTCAACCCTCCAAGGTGGGCTTCTAGAAGGGTTGGACCAAGGGGGGACAAAGGGTAACAAAATTCCAAATTTGGAACACATAAGTCAAGGGGGTGCCCCATGTATAATATAGTTTATTAGGATTGAAATCTTATTTTATTTGTTCCAAACCCAATGGGAGAAATAAATTGTGGACTCCCTCTTTTACCCCCCACCAATCCTAGATCTAGGGATAGAACTAGTCTTTTTGTATTTACTATAAGAACCTTGTATTTTCATTTTGAGTAGAATTAATGCATATGAAAATCAGAATTTTGTTGGAGCTCCAAGCAAGGGCCGCCCCTCTCTCTCTCTCTCTCTCTCCTCTCTTCTTCTTGTAGCTGGGAAGGCTTTGTTCTGAGGTGAGAAGCCTCATCTATCTGGTGTGGAGTTCGTCGTTGCCGCCGCCGCCGCCGCCATCGAGCCGTCGTTGCACCGCCACCGCCTCCGTCGGTATTCTGCCAATCGGGTGATAGCAGGCCATTCTCGGATTTTTAACTCTCAGCCACGAGTTCATCTGGAGCCCAAACTTTCAGGGTGAGTTGCAGGGGTCTTCACCACATCCTAGAAAATTTGGTTTGGCTTCTAGATTCCATTTTGTAATTTTCCATTTCCGTTCTTCCTTTCCACCCAGATCTGTCAGCATTCAGTCCAGATTCACAGTAGCTCAGAGTTTCCCCTCTTCGGACCTCTTATTGATTTTTGCTTGAGCTCCCAATTTTATTGGAGGTTCTGTCCAACACCCCCTCCATCCATGAATTTTCGTGGAATTTCAAAAGGCCGTCACCTAGTTTCTAAAAATCACTTTCAGATCTCACTTAGTTATGTCTATCTCTGTCTAGATCCGACCATCCACCAGTTTAAAATAGCTTTCCCCATCCAAACCTCCACCAACTTGGTAATAAGAATTATTGCCGTTTTCCTCTCTCTCCCCTCTACAACTTTCATGAAGAGCTTGAGGTCTGAATCAGAGGTCTACCCCATGGTCAACGTCAACTCTCAGAAAACTTAGTTTCTGCCCAGTCAGATCTGAGACTGAGAACAGGCCGATTCTAAAATCGCCCATCAGAAGCACGACTCCGGTGAATTTTTTTGAGTCCCATAGGGTCGAAGGATTTCAAGTGAGCGTTCCAACGGCGCTAGTTTCGTGCCGATCCGACATTGGTGCTGATCGCAGTAGTCGATCTAGCCGGGTCACGTGCCAGAAAACAGAGGTTGCAGATCCGTGGACAGCACTTCCGACAAGTGGTGATCGGAGCCGCCCGGCCTCCGACCGGCGTTCCAGCCTTGCCGCCGTCCAAGGAGGTGCGCCTCCAGGTGTCTCCACCACAGCGGGACCCACCCCGTCAGGTCCGAAAGGCTGGGAAGCACGTGGGCCCCACGAACCCGTAGATCGCGCCGTCCGGACAGCACTAAAACACAGGTTTCGGCGCCGACGGACGAAGTCAAGATGCTGCCCGTCAACCTAATTCCCACTACTCACGGGCCCCACATGTGACCTATTACCTCCCTGCGTGGAGTGGGTCAAATCTTTGTACCGTAGTGTATTTGTTTAACCGGGAGTACAGGATTGGCCGGGGTTGCCTTCCCCATGCCGGGAGCGTGGAGGTAACGATCTCGACTTCTTGGCATTTACTTGTTTAGCTAGTATATGGTCGTGTGACGCTGCTGAGTGCGATAGGAACCTAGCCCGTGAGTCTATGTCACCTCTGTGAGCAAGAGAGTGACCCGTCCCGTGGCTCGATCCGAGCACGGAAGTGAGTCGACCACCCTTGACTATGCCGGTTTCTCAACCGCGCGGATCCGCATTTCCCCTCGCTTGGGACGACGAGTGAGCTTACGTTTCTGTTAGCGACGTATAGCCCATAGGAACTCTTAGTGTCGGGCCAAAGTGTCTCCATTATTGTATGTTGCTGGCCGTGTCCGCATTTAGAGTCCGAGGTCCGCATCACTTAGAGTCGGTCCCCGTGTTCGTCCCGCATTAGTTTGGTATCAGAGCCAGTTGAGTCTAGGGTAGTCTTTGTGTGTAAGTCCACAACAATATAAAAAAAGAGTCATTTAAGTCGAGTCTAAGTTTAAGTCAGTCCAAGGTTGCATCGCATACCTTTATTCGGTATATTAAAAGGTGTTGTCCGAATGTTAGGCTACGCCTATAGGGAAGACCGCACACTTGCGCTAGAGGATCTTCGGATCCCGTAACTCCGCCAACGTACCGGATCTTGGTTTAAGTCTAGAGTCCTTAGTGTGCATTAGTCCACACTCCAACATTGCATTAGTGTTTAAGGTCGTGTCCAGTTGGTTTGTCTTGTCACTTTGTGTCGGCATGTCCATCGTTTAGTCCGCAGTTTCCAATGGACTCTCGGTCTCCCAGGCGATATGACCGTTGGCCCACCCATGGACTTGGCAACCACCCTCTTCACTTCCATAGGCCCGAAGCCTCGGATTTTTATGGCTCCAATGACCCGGGCGACTACCTCAAGTGGGAGGCCGCCATGGACACATACTTTGATTATTATACCATGTCCGAAGCTGGGCAATTCTATTTTGCCAAGGAGAGGCTTCTACACGAGGCCGTAGAAAAGTGGGACCACTTTGAGCGCTTGAGAGAGGTTAGGAGGCAATGGCACATCGAATCATGGTGGGACATGAAGAGAGAGCTTAGGAGGGTCTACCTTCCCCATCCGGTCCCTTCCAACCCGTCCCACCCATTTACTTCTAACCACGTGGATCACACCTCCAGCCGACCCCACCAACTCACTTACAACCAAGTGTGTCATATCCGGAGGAAAGAAGCCCCTCAAGTACCCAAGCCTAGGCCGGTTGATTACGGGCGAGTCCATCACATTACTCCTACTCCAAATCCCACCATTGTCGAACTCTTCCAAATCATTTTGGATAGAGTGGATAGGAGGTGTGCTTATATCGAGTCCCTGGTTCCCCCTTGCCTACCTCCTAGCCGGGATGGAACCAAGCATGAGCCTAAGGAGGTAGCAGCCGGTAGTCCCAACCTGGTGCCATCTATGGTTCCATCCCAAGGTCCTCTCCCCATCATGGTGGATCCTCTTACCCCACCCACGAGAGCCCCATTGCCTACACCCCCTGTCCGTCAGGAGGATAAGGGTAAGGACCGACTTATCAGGGAGCGTAGTGGGTCATGATAGCAGTGTTATTGCTGCCAGGGGTTCGGCCACTTTGCCGGACAGTGTCCCACTCGGACATCTCTAGCCCTAGGGGACAAAAGGGTTGGAGAAGCTTCACCTACCGATCTTCATTCAGAGTCATCTCAGCCAGAGCTACCCGTGTTTCTAACGGGAAAGCTACACATAGTCGAGCCACTCTTTAGCTGGCTTAGGACAGGTTTGGTCCCTGCCCCATCTTACTACCCATCCATGGACCCCGCACTATAAGTAGTGCCCGTCAACTCCTTCCATACAACGTTTCGGTCTAGTCACCACATAGATACCTTGGAAGACCTTCTCTAGGGATTAGACTGCCAATGGAAGTTGACGCATATGTTGGCCCCAGGCTTCGACCGACCCACCAGTCGTAGATTCACCCATTCCGCTTTGGGGCCCATTACCTCCGTGTACACCGTGGGCCATATCACCACGAAGGTTCTTTTGTTCCTTCCCCTACCGCCCGAGCCTCACTTTAGTCCATTTGTCCCAAGGGAGGAATCCTATATCCTATACACTGTCCCATCTCCCTTCATGGATAAAGGAGATCAACAACACCTTCTAGACTTCCACACATGGGACCTTAAGATGAGGGAATCCATATCGAGGGGTCACACATTCTTTGATCCCTTCGATCCCTTTCTTAGTGGGCCCCTTGGTCCACAATCTCCATTCCACCTCTTTAGGGGAGTCCCCCATTATACCCCTTCTCCACGGGCCGGGCCATCGACACCCACCGAGTCCGTTCACGGGCGAGAGACACCCAACCCTCCTGGCCCACCCAAACCTCCCAAATCCAAAGGACCATCTTATGATTGTACCGACATTCGGTCACACCTAGGGTATGCATGGCACACATTCGGATGTCCTGGACCACCTTGCATATGATTGGGTTGGACTAACCGTAGGGTTGTTTAAGGTCGTGTGTGCATCCATGTGTTTTTATTTTTGCTAAGCATGATAGGAGTCTACATGACGACGTCCGTCGTCACATTGAGGCCAGCAATGCACGGTATAAGGAGCTAGCCGATGCCCATAGACACCACCGTGAGTTCCAAGAGGGTGAATATGTCATGATCAGGGTAAGACCTGAACGGTTTCCCTCTGGAACCATAAATAAATTGCAAGCTCGTGGAGCCGGTCCATTTAGAGTGTTGAAACGCGTTGGATCCAATGCGTATGTTGTGGACCTGCCCGATGAATATGGTATAAGCTCAACTTTCAATGTGTCGGATCTAGTTACATATAGGGACCCAGCGGTAATCCCTAGTGAGCCTTTCGAGCCATCTCCTCCCATTGAGAGTGATCCCACACCTGAGTGTCC
Organism: Amorphophallus konjac; assembly: GCA_022559845.1. NCBI lineage: Eukaryota > Viridiplantae > Streptophyta > Magnoliopsida > Alismatales > Araceae > Amorphophallus > Amorphophallus konjac. Next base: position 198,725,861 of record CM040124.1, on the reverse strand, counting down.
ACCACCAGCCCCATTTCCACAGCAGCGAGAGCATATAGATCATATACTGGATGAGCAGGTGACTGTTACCAGGTGTGGATCCTACCTGTGCTACCTAGTGCGATGGAGAGGGCGACCCGCCACCTAGGATACTTGGATCACCCGTGGAGAGTTGCAGAGGCTAGATCCGGATCTACTGGAGCGCTACCAGAGCGATGCAGACCCTTACTCGACAGGGTCAAGTTTCTCCCACCCGGGGAGAATTGGTGCGGACACCAGAGCGATCGAGAAGCACAAACCGGCGAGCTGTCGGTACCGTACGCGGAGCACCACTCGAGCTACATCGGCTTCCATCTGGCTCGGAGATAGTCTGGAGACTCCTCCTTGAGTCTTAGTATTTATCATATTTACTGAGATTTTATTTGTGTGTAATGTGTGTTTATTTGGCTTTATTCGGATTGTAATTCGAATTGTAAAAGGGGTTTATTTGTAATTTGGGACCACCTTGGTCCCGCGGGCCCCCCATCCCTTCTCCCATTGATCCACCTCAGCTCTTGGGCCCATGCGGGGTCAGTCAACCCTCCAAGGTGGGCTTCTAGAAGGGTTGGACCAAGGGTGGACAAAGGGTAACAAAATTCAAAACTTGGAACACATAAGTCAAGGGGGTGCCCCATGTATAATATAGTTTATTAGAATTGAAATCTTATTTTATTTGTTCCAAACCCAATAGGAGAAATAAATTGTGGACTCCCTCTTTTATCCCCCACCAATCCTAGATCTAGTGATAGAACTAGTCTTTTTGTATTTTCTATAAGAACCTTGTATTTTCATTTTGAGTAGAATTAATACATCTGAAAATCAGAATCTTGTTGGAGCTCCAAGCAAGGGCCGCCCCTCTCTCTCTCTCCTCTCTTCTTCTTGCAGCTGAGAAGGCTATGTTCTGAGGTGAGAAGCCTCATCTATCTGGTGTGGAGTTCGTCATTGCCGCCGCCGCTGCCATCGAGCCGCCGTTGCATTGCCACCGCCTCCGTCGGTATTCTGCCAATCGGGTGACAGCAGGCCATTCTCAGATTTTTAACTCTCAGCCACGAGTTCATCTGGAGCCCAAACTTTCAGGGTGAGTTGCAGGGGTCTTCACCACATCCCATAAAATTTGGTTGGGTTTCTAGCTTCCATTTTGCAATTTTCCATTTTCGTTCTTCCTTTCCACCCAGATCTGCCAGCTTTCAGTCCAGATTCAAAGTAGCTCTGAGTTTCCCCTCTTCGGACCTCTTCTTGATTTTTTCTTGAGCTCCCAATTTTACTAGAGGTTTTGTCCAACACCCCCTCCATCCACGAATTTTCGTGGAATTTCAAAAGGCCTTCACCTAGTTTCTAAAAATATTTCAGATCCCACTTAGTTCTATCTGTCTCTGTCCAGATCCGACCACCCACCAGTTTAAAATAGCTTTCTCCATCCAAACCTCCACCAAATTGGTCATAAGAATTATTTTCGTTTTCCTCTCTCTCCCCTCTACAACTTTCATGAAGAGCTCGAGGTCTGAATCAGAGGTATACCCCACAGTCAACACCAACTCTCAGAAAACTTAGTTTCTGCCCAGTCAGATCTAAAACTGAGAACATGCCGGTTCTAAAATCGCCCATCAGAAGCACGACTCCGGTGAATTTTTTTGAGTCGCATAGGGTCGAAGTATTTCAAGTGAGCGTTCCAACGACACTAGTTTCGTGACGATCCGACATCGGTGCTGATCGCAGTAGCCGATCTCGCCGGGTCGCGCGCCAGAAAACAGAGGTTGCAGATCCATGGACAGCACTTCCGACAAGTGGTGATCGGAGCCGCCCGGCCACCGACCGGCGTTCCAGCCTTGCCGCCGTCCAAGGAGGCGCTCCTCCAGGTTTCTACACCACAGCGGGACCCACCCCATCAGGTCCGGAAGGTTGGGCAGCACGTGGGCCCCACGAACCCGTAGATCGCGCCATCCAGACAGCACTAAAATGCGGGTTTCGGAGCCGACGGACGACATCAAGATGCTGCCCGTCGACCCAATTCCCGCTACTCACGGGCCCCACATGTGACCTATTACCTCCCTGCGTGGAGTGGGTCAAATCTTTGTGCCGCAGTGTATTTGTTTAACCGGGAGTACAGGATTGGCCGGGGTTGTCTTCCCCACGCCGGGAGCGTGGAGGTAACGATCTTGACTTCTTGACATTTACTTGCTTAGCTAGAATATGGTCGTGTGCCACTGCTGAGTTCGATAGGAACCTAGCCAGTGAGTCCATGTCACCGCTATGAGCAAGAGAGTGACCTGTCCCGTGGCTCGATCCGAGCACGGAAGTGAGTCGACCACCCTTGACTCTGCCGGTTTCTCAACCGCGCAGATCCGCATTTCCCCTCGCTTGGGACGACGAGTGAGCTTACATTTCTGTTAGCGACGTATAGCCCATAGGAACTCTTAGTGTCAGGCCAAAGTGTCTCCATTGTTGTATGTTGCTGGCCGTGTCCGCATTTAGAGTCCGAGGTCCGCATCACTTAGAGTCGGTCCCCGTGTCCGTCCCGCATCAGTATCTATGCAGCCAGGGTCATCCCAGTAAGGCTTTGTATGTAGTATTAGAATTTATGACATAGAACTGCACCGTGGTGCTGAAATCACCCAATGTAAGGTTGAATTCTGTAACCCCGAGCGGGGTTTCACATTTCTGATTGAAGCCAACAATCCTCATATCTTTCACTTCGTTGAGATGTTGATCAAAATAATACTTTTGATAGATGTGGTAGGGTAAGATGTTTACAGTAGCTCCCAGATCTATCAGAATTCAGCTTAATGGCTGACAGTTGAGATACCCTCTCATGTACAGGGGCCTGTTATGATTGGGGTCAGGAATTAACATGTCATCCTCCGTGAATGTAACAACTGGCTCGGAGTTAACCTCTGTCAGGAGTGCTTCATACTTAGCTGGCGACTGTAGAGCATCAATAATAGCTTGGCGAGCTTCTTCGCTCAAGAAAAGGATTTCCCATATAGAAAACCTTGTGGGGAGCTTCTTTAGCATCTTCATAATTCGGTTGCCCACTCGGACGTTGGACAATCGCATCTCCTCCACCCAGCGAGGTCTCGGAGGCTCATGGGGCGCTTGTGGCATGGCTTGCCCTTCTCTTGCTTCCTTCTTCTGAGGGGACTGTTGGGGAGTCTTCGCTGAGGAAGTTATCTCTGGTATTTGAGGGAAGGTCGATGTTTGCTTCATCTTTCTTTTTGAGCATCGCGGCAGATGGTTTTTGGGGATTTTTGTCTTCAGCAGTAGCATTCTGAGCCGGCCGTTTGCCCTCCGGGACGGACATGAATTCAAGGAATGACAGAGCTTCATCACCCCCTTTTGCTTTTGCGTAGAGGCCTGACGGGTGAGGAATTTCAATGCCCCGGACTTCTAGCTCTGGTATCTGGTAGGGCTGCTCACCCCTGAAGATAATATTATGGTTGGCTGGTGGTAGACGCCCCCACCTTCTCCCAGAGCGGGTAGCATGCATCGAGGTTGAAGCCTCGGCTTGATTCACTTCCAGCGATGGTGGAAGGCTCCCCTTCATCCTCTTCCCCTGGCAGGGTGAGCAGTGCTGATAGAGTATTACATTACAATGTGATTGTTTTCTTCTTGTTTCTTGGTTTATTCATCTTTCGGCGTCTTGACTCGGCCGGCTTATGCCCCCAGAAGAGGTCGGCTCCAACTTCTTCTTGCTCCTTTTTTGGTTGCTCTTTGATGGTTAATTCCTCCCGCTGTTCCCAAAGGACATGATCTTTTACCAATATTGGCATTAGCTCGGGCTGTTCATATTCATCAAGCTGGTTAATGTATTGCTGCAAGTGCCTCACCTCGGGGCTTATCTTCTCATGAGCTGGCAGCGGAGTCTGCTTCCTCCGATTGTGAGTAAATATTCGGATAACTGGTGGTGACTCCATAATGTGCCATACATGATTTATTGCTAGCGGGGCTTGCTTCGGAGTGACACCCTGGATAGAGGCCCCCGATACTTCGGAGACTGATGGCCTTCTTTTAGTCTTGGCCAGTACCATCTACCATTCCACCTTCTCCTTGATGGGGGTAAGAAAGCATGGTTCATATGTATGTTGTGTGCAAGTTTCAGCAGCCTCTTCAGGCAATTACTGGTACAGGGAAATCATATTGACAGTTTGCCTCATCACTGGGGGCTCATGAGGGCGTCGAGGATCCACCTGGTGTTCTCCCATTTGTAATTCACCCTTCTTGATCATGCTTTCCATAACATCCTTGAAGACATAACAGTCCTCAATGACACGTCCCAGTGCCCGGTGATATGGACAGAATAGGGGGTCATCCTTTTTTACTGCATCAGCGGGTCTCTTTGGCTTAGGCAATGTTATCTTGTTGTATTTATATGCTCAATCAAATAATGCCCGTGTCTTTCGCGTATAATTTCTTCATTTTATTCCTCAAAGAGACACCTTCTTTCTTTTCCATTGCCACTGCTGGCGAAGGGGTAGCTGCTACTTTGGCCTTTTATATTTGCTAATCAAACGTTTTGAAATCAATAGTGTTTGCTTCAGTTGGCGCTGATCACTGTTCAACAGCTTTCCCTTTCTGAATGGCAGGAAAGTTGGTTGCAGGACGTTTCGATAGGAAGGTTTCGACCTCTTCCACCACATTGTTCAAGCGGTCGAACGTCCTAATATCTATCCCAATCATCTTTTCAAGCACTTCCCTCCTGAGGTTCTGCTTGCATATTTGAACAGCATCCTCTTAATGTAGAGACTGCCTGCATCTCATGGCCAGATTCCTCCATCTCTTAATGTAATCTAGGGCTATTTCATCCTGCCTCTGTCGGGTAGAGTATAATTCTGTCACTATAATTTCCCTTTCCATGACATGGAACCTCTTTCGAAACTTCCTCTGCATATCGGGCCAACCAGCTACGGACCCTGTCGGGAGGCTAGAATACCATTCAAAGGCCAACCCTGTAAGGGATGAGCCAAAGAATTTTAGCAGATAAGCTTCATCAGCAGCCAAGTCTCCCATGACTGTTGTGTAATAAGCAATATGTTCCTTTGGGGAGCCTTGCCCATTGAATTTTTCAAACTTTGGTGACTTGTTGATGCCTGGGGGTAGCCTCCTTGCAGCATATTATGGAGGGTACGTCACCCGGTAGACATCAAAAGCTCTGCAATCACCATCAGCCCTCTAGGACAGTTTCATTTCTATAATCTTTTCGACCATCAGCTTATTCACTAGAGTAGGATCAACAGGCTCTGGGTAGAAGTGCACCTGTTGTTGTGTCAAGGGAGTTGTCATGACAGTGGCATGTAAACCTGGCTGCACTCCTGGCGGAGAGGGTTGCACTTGAAGCGCTGAAGGCTGCACTGTCGGCTGTTGTAGGAAGGGCTGGCATGGAGCTTTCCCGTGATTTTCTTGGTGGGAAACAGCAGGTATCACAACCTCCGCAGAGCTGGAGATCTCCTTTGTTGGTTCAGCATGCTTGGAGACAGGAGTTTGTTCATTCCTCTCATTCAGCTACCTTTTAAGAGATTCAATCTCTTGCTGGTATCTTCTAAACATCAATAAGATAGTTGGGTCCAGAGCCGCATCCATAGGCATCTCTTCTGTCATTTGACTAGATGTCCCTTTAGCCAGGATAATTAGCGACACATCTTCTTCTTCCAAAGTCACCACATTTGCAGTCAAGGTAGTGATCTCCGGAAAATCATCAATTGCTACAAGTTTTTCTTTTGCTGCCTAGCCTCGCCTTGTTATGGGTCTGGGCCTTTGAGCTAGTCTAATTACATCTTCAGATTGGTCGAGCAGAGCATCGTACCCGCCAACTGTTCCTGTCATGTTGCAGGCAAAGATCTGCAATTTTCCCCATCGCCTCCAAACTCTTCTTCGAGCGTGACCAGGGAGGGTCAACCGGTCGAATACATATACTCTTCTTTCTTTCCTTTTTTCTTGCAGGGTATCTTCTAAATATCCAGCCCTTCGGCCATCTTCATACTCGTTGGAGCCCGAGCATGAGATTCCTGAGATTATCTCTTCCTTATTATCCTTCTCTTCTTCTTCAGCGCCCATGGCGCGGAGCAATCTTTGTTGCCCTAGGGATGAGTTCCCCAGGCAATGGAAATAATCTTGGACTACTTTGCCCATCTATTCTTGACCACGCCTCGGGGAAATAGCTTTAGGCTGCAGGCAGTTCCGAGTCGTTGGATGGTGAGCTAATCTTGACATCTGAGCAGTCTGGTACATCTTCAGAGGGTATCGGAATATATCTGCCAGCCTGGTGCAGGCTCTTGGCATGTGGGGAGAAGCCATTGGGATGACCTCTTCCACTTCTTCTTCTTCTATTTGAACTTCTTTACCACTTCTTCTGGGGCACATGGTAATAGCTTCTTTCTTCTTAGGGACTAGTACCGGTCCCCGGGCTTTCTTGGGCACCCATATTTGTTTGAACTTTCTTGGCATAGGAGCCAGTGGCTTCATCTCTTCTCTTTCTGTGTTGGCCTTCCTTGTGGCCAGCACTTGGAACTTGTTATAGGTGGGGATCGCTGGAAGATGCGGTCGGGTAGTGCCTCAGCCGGGTGACCATTGAGGTACACCCGTACTCCTCCAATCAGCATAGACTTCCCTGAGGCAGACAGGCGCCCTCGAGGTGTAGCAGTCTGATTTCTCCGGTAACTCTTCTTTCTCCCGCCAGCAGCAGCAGGAACAGTGGTCCTCCTATCCATATGATGAACATAGCATGGAACAATGGTGCACGAGGCAATCATCTTTCGTGACTTCTTCTTCTCTGGTACATTCACGGCTTCTACTGCAGCAGTCTTCTCAGCTTTACCATCGACCTGGAGCAGGTCGACGAACGCAAGCCCCAAGCAGTTCGGGAAGCCCACCACCAGTGGCATAGATCCGAACACTGTCGGCACCGCCACGTACCCATCACGAACATGGTTGTCAATGATTTGTTGGCCGAACCTGAGATAAACCAGTCCAGTCTCCATTTGAATTACTGCAAATAAGATCAGCACACAGTCAGAACTTCGGGGGAAGCCGCCAGGCCTCCTACTTTGGCGAAAAGATGAAGGGAGACTTGGTCCCACCGGGCGTGCCAGCTTTGTGGAGTCGATTTATTCTTTATTATATTTATTTTATTTATTATGGTTTTATTTATTTATTTATTTATTATTTATTAGGCGTGCCAGTCACCGAGGTGACAAATTCATTGTGCGCTCGATCTGACTTAGTCAGTCAATTGTAAGATTCGAGTCGGGACCGAAAGTCCGTCATACCATAAAGGCTATGAAGTTAATTACGCCCTTCCAAATAAGGACAACCCTTGATTAATCGCCGAAGTAGAAGAGCCCTGGGGGCAAAATAAGATATGGCTGTCGTGCTTATTCTTTATGCAAGATAAAAGATGTATACATATGATCATGCGATTTGCAATTTGTTATGGTTTATTAGCCTGATTCCCAGTACGAGGCAGAGAACAGGAATGGGCATTCGATTATTATTGATTATCATGCAAACGGTTGCAATGGAACGAAACATCGTTCTTCACAGAGCTAGATGGGCACAAGAACGGGATAACCAGAATCTGTAGCATTAATTTGACTATTGCACTACACGCTTATTTAGCGATTTTTTTACAGAAGTATACGGAATAAATCTGGCAGCATATCCCCTTATCTTGAACTTATGCCAAGCGGGAATAGGAAACCGCCCACGCAGAGCCGGGACGGAATCCACAAAAGACCGGAGAATGTCAATGCCCAGATGTCACGAGGTGAGAATAAACTGAGTCGGTATTCACACACCACAGCATTTGATATTATTATTCCCCAAGAGGGAATCAATAGAGGACATGCAGAGGCAGACCTCTTTAGATCCCAGGGGGTTTGAAAGAAGGTTCAACATAGCGGAGATCTAAATTCATTTTGACAGCATCTCCCCTTATTTCGGATCATGCCCAGGGAATACAGGGCATCCATCCACGGAGTGCTGGGATGGAAGCCAAAGAAAGACAGGCATAGTCATCCCGAGAACCAAAAGGATCTAGATGCAACGAGACAATGTCCATTATCATGGTATTTATTGATATCCCCTTAAGAAACCATTGGAGGACATGCAGTGGCAGAACTCCAAGGGTCAGCAGGGTTAGAAGAAAGTATTATGGTTAAATTGTATAATGTAGGGGTAATACCCCGTTAATTTAGCACCCATGGATTTGAGTGAAAGACCATGACTTCTCTCGGAGATGGGGTTTCTAAGACTGAGGTACCATGGATGAGCTTCAGGGGTAGCAAGGCTGGGCAATGAGTTAATGAACTCGGTGCAAAGGGTGGTCGGCGTGGGGATTACACGGCATAGATGGGAATCGGCACCAAGGCATACCGGCGTGGGTGAGGATCGGCGCGAGGGGTGGTCGGCGCGCCTAGACTCCACTCGGCGCGCCTGGGTTTCGGCACGTGAGGGGGGTCAGCAGCCTTTAGGCGGTCGATGCCTTCCTCAATCGGCGCGGTGATGGAGGGCTTTTGGGCGCCGAGAGGGAGAGGCGCCGAAGGCCATGAAGAGCTGGCCTATGTGGTTTTGAAGCTCTGGCAGGATTATAGAGTGGGCCATCGAGGAGAAAAAGCTTATTCACAGAGAATCCATAGAAGGCATCTATGATTGAGTGAACTAGAGACCACGAGATGGACTATCTCGTGCTCCTGTCACATATCAATAGTGAATTTGATAACTCACTAAATCATGCTAACCGGAGTAAGACTCTGTAAATCTAAACCCCTTTAGTACTGCATATCCCCCGCGAGCATCATAGACAAGTAGGGTAGAAATCTCTGTTGTCTCTAAGAGGGGATGACAACCACGAAACTAATGTTCAGAGTCGAATGAGAAAGGGAAAGTATAAGGAAATTTCAGATGAAGGAAGAAAACAGACAGATATCATAAACCAGATACAACCTGCACCCAATTTTACTCACCTATTTTCATTAGCCACTGAGAAATACATCTTTCATGAAGAAAATGTAAAGCAATTCGTGCATACAATTCAAGGCTCTAAAAGGCTTTGAGGATTACATCTTCCATAGACGGGAGAGCAAGATAGAAATGGAGAATCCGAAATATAAAACAGGGGGGAAGGGGAAGAATGTAGCCCCACCGGGGCAATGATCGACGGCAGTACACACCCACCTTGAGCGGGATTACAGACAGGGACCTCTTGTTGCTACTTTCGAACCTCTCCCTCTTCTTTTCTTTTCAGGGGACTCTCTGTCTCTTCTTGGCAGGCTCTTTTTCTCTCTACTTCCTCCGACCTCTGGTGGAGCCTCCTTTTGTGACAAGCACGGGGTCTTATTTATAGGGAATTGCCATCAACGCAAGGCTCTATCGGCGCGTGTAGCTTTCGGCGCGCTCTGAACCTTGGGCATCGGGGCCATTGATCATCGGCGTGTGGTGCTGGGCTTTGGTCCATTTCGGCCCAATACCCATTCGGCACTGCGCGTGGGCTTGGCCCAATTCCTTTTAGTTTTTCATTTTGTCAAATAATAGCATTTGTGCTTGTAGTCTTTTGATGTTATGCATCCCCACTGCATGGCAGGTGATGTGGGTCCCATTTTATAAGTATCATGACATTTCGAAGATCCTTTGCAGCAGGCAGATGATTGCCCGGAGCTTGACAAAGTTTTAATCAGCTCGATCGTCTGAAATGACAGTCGTGCTGGGCAGCAGCTTGACCGGAAAGGCTTTAGCTGTAAAAGATATTATTTGTAACAGATCTCAGTTTCCATTGCAGTTTTGGGACTTCAGGGAGTATCATCTGAGCCGCATCTTTCATCAATCTTTGGAGCTCCGGCTAATGACTCATAGCATCTTTTGTTCTCTTTATTTGTACACTTTTTCAATGTCAACAGTTGGTTACCGTAGGGCCCCCACGCGCAGCCTGAGTCCGAGCTTCGGGGGAAGAACCAACTAGAGGGTCAGACCTAGGGCGCATGGTCTGTGTGTGCACACGTGGTTGGGGGCTGTCGGACCCGCGCTGATGAGCGCGACCCCAGCTAGTCCTTGTTCGTGGTACTAGTTACTGTTGAGTCTCTGTCTCCGCCCAGGGCATCGTAGAGAGACACCTGAGGTGCAGTGTAAGACGTCAGTGGACGCATCCGGCCTTGCTTCTGGTGGGCAGGTGCCCCATCATGGGACGTGAGTTTCCGTGACCCTAGAGTCCATTTTCTGACCACGACGCGTGGTTTCCCAGACCGTTTCTATGTGTTTTCCAAGGTTGTCGCTAGGGATGCTCGGTTGGATTACCGAGGCTTCACCCCCTTGGCTGGGTCGGGTTCACGACAGCGAGTTCGTGATGGTACCCGGGACCAGGTGGTCCAGGTTCGACCCCGTCTTTGAGGCAGGCCTTTACGACAGAGTTGCCGTGTGCCTTCCCTCTGTAGCTGTGGTATTAGGTGGTTCGGTGGTCCCTTGGCTGTGAGGTCGGGGAGTGTTCCGTGTATAGTAGGAGTAGCTGTAGTGTCGAGTTTTGACCAGCCACCGGTTTGCTATTCCTGCTGTAGTTGTAGCTCTTTTCCTTTTCGCTATCGCCATTGTTCTCGGTTGGGGTTCTGTGGGATCCCTACTGGGCTAGTAATAGGAGACTCACCCCAGCGTTTTAGGTGCGGCGGTTCTTCCTCGTGGTTCGAGGGTGCTGTGCTGATGTTCTTAGTTACCAGCTCGTCGGGCCAAGTGTTCACTTGGCATTTGATACGTTCTCTGCCTTAAACTGTACTTTCTGTTGTACTGGACTCTATTGTAGTTAGATTATTTATTTCTGTTAATTATTGAATTGTCTTGCTTTATTTCCTATTTCTTTATACCTTCACACTCCTTTTTAGCCCTTCCGAGCCCTCCCGGCTCGTGGGCGGCGGGCCAGGATTCGAATGGTATCGGGTTCTTCCCGGTATCCAGATCTTAGGTCGTCACAATTTGAGATGAGTCTAATGGGTGAACTGCAGTTCTTTCTAGGATTGCAGGTTAATCAGACTCCAGATGGGTGCTTCATAAGCCAGACTAAGTACATTAAGGAGCTGCTAAAGAAGTACAAGATGGAGAATGTGAAAGCAATAGTAGCTCCAATGGGCACAAATGCAAGCTTAGATGCAAACGAGAAAGGTAAAATGGTAGATTCAAAGACCTTTCAAGGTATGATCGGATCCCTACTTTACCTTACTTCATCTAGACCAGACATACAATTCAGTGTGTGCCTATGTGCTAGATTTCAAGTAAGTGCTCGAGAGTTACATATGAGTGCAATAAAGCGTATCTTCAGATATCTTGCTGGTACCCATGATGTGGGACTGTGGTTCCCTGCATCTTGTGAGTTCAATATTGTATCTTATTCTGATGCTTATTATGCTGGATGCAAATTGGACAGAAATAGCACTAGTGGCTATTGCCAAATTTTGGGTGGGTGTTTGATATCTTGGGCATCCAAGAAACAACACTCAGTTGCTCTCTCTACTACAGCGGTAGAATATATTATCGCAGGGAGCTGTGGCACCCAGGTGTTGTGGATCAAACATCAACTCCAAGACTACCAAGTGGATCTTGGATGTGTCCCTATTTTGTGTGATAACACTAGTGCTATCAGTTTGACCAAAAATCCCATTCAGCACTCTAGGACTAAGCATATTCAAATTAGGCATCATTTTCTCATAGATGAAGTCATTAAAAAGAGCTTTGAATTTCACTTCATTAAAATTGAAAAACAGCTTGCTGACATTTTCACCAAGCCTCTCTGCAATGAAAGATTCTCTTCACTTAGAAGAGAGCTTGGACTGTGTAAGCTACATGAAAAATCTGAGTGAAATAATCTACATTTCTTCTATTGTGATTGTCAGTTTTTTGGTTTATGCATAGCTTGCATGTAGTATCATCCTATTCATGTGTTCCTGGCATCTGACTGAATGGTATATAAAATGGTGACTTGTGGAAGGGCAGGCTTTATCTGTCTGGAAGCAATCACTATGTGTGAGTGCACAACTCCACCAGGTACCATTTAGTCATCCCAGCATGTAAGTTTATGAACCATGTTTTAGGAAATAATACATTTGTCATGGTGTGTCTCATAATAAGTCATGTATAGGTTGAGGGGGAGTTTGTAAAGGTGTCTATCTCATGTTAGAACTACCCTTAGTTATCATTAGTCACACCAAACTTCATTATTGTCATCTCCTAAGACTAACCAATCTGCATTGATTCAAGGGGTGTTAAAATACTCATTTTCTATCTAAAAGACTATATGTTTTCTTGAAAGGTCCCCTATGAAAATTCATGGTTTAAGGAATATAATCATTCAACTCTGGGATTAAGCATCTTGAAAAGGTAGAGTTTTGTTTATGGAACAGCCTTAAAACAACTTGATGAGTTATGCTTATGCTCCTTTCTAACAATCTGAAAGTGAGAGTAAAGAGGCTATTCTGAGTAAAAAATTCAATTGCAGTAGTGATTTTAAACAATGCTATTGCATCTGATCAAAGAAATAAAAACACCCTATGATATGAAAATCTTTGCAGAGCAATGGCTATGACTGCTGAGAAACCAGACTCCACTGCCTTGAAGCGATGAAGACTGTGTCATGAAGCATTCTAGCTAACTCCGCTAGAAAATTGAAAAGAAATAATCAATAAGGGTAGAGCAATAGCTGCACTTACCGAGAAACTATATTCCTTCACCAAGGAAGTGATGGAGTATGTATGTCATGAAGTAGGCAGTTATGTCTGTAGAAAGAGGATGATGAGTCATGCTGAGTAACCGGGGATTATGGTATTGAAGAAATATGTCTCCTCGAGTCAAAAGGCATACTACATCTAACTGTTCCACCTTTTTAACACAAAAAAGGAGAAAGGAAAAAGGGTGTCCTACAAAAAAAAAATTGATGTTAAAAATTGATTAATCTCACTGCTTGTTAAAATTTTTCTTAGAAGTGCCTTTTGAAATTGTGTAGTAAAGTTGAAGGAATTAGGCTAAATATACACTTGAAGAGCTGTTTTAACTCTATTCTCTATGCAACATTCAATCTTTTTCAGCTTTGCCTCACTTCTTGGATAATAATGATAAATCCTAAGCCACCGATTTCTTTTGGGAGACTTTCTTTTTGTTAAAGTCTTTACTTAGAAAGTGAGCTTTTTTCATTTTAAACTCATTGAATTATTGTGTTGGTTAATCCTCCCCGGGTAGTATTTTGATGATGTCAAAGGGAGAGAGAGAGTCATGTGTGTGAGTCATGTTCATGAGAGAGTCATGTGTTCTGCATTTGCATATCTACATCTGCAAGCATCAAGCATTAAGCATTTGGTTTTGTTTGATTCTGATGCTTAAGCTTCGAAAGAAATAAAGATTTACTGTTAGATAATTACAATTGTGAAAACCTCTAGTTAATGAAAGTCTTCATGCTACTTAAAGCAAATGACTCATAGTTGTCATCATCAAAAAGGGAGAGAATGTTGTGTCCCTAGGTTTTGATGGTGACTAACTATGAATCATTGTGATTAAGTCACTTTTTATTGAAATTAAAGTTGTATAATTCATTTAACAGTCTATGTCGTTCAGGTGCTAAATGAGTACTTAAGCCTATCAGAAGCTTTGATTCAGGCTTATAAAGCTTGTGGAGTTGACTCCATATGCAAATGGAGTTGAAGCTATTAAGGTTGCCCCGCTGTGGCTAAAGCAGACAAATAGCTGGCGAAGGCAGACAAATAACTAGCTAAGGTAGACAAATAACTCCTCAAGGTTGACAAATAACTCATTCAAGGCCATAAGTATTGATTCAAGTTTGTTTGGAAGTCAAGCCATGAAGAAAAGGCAATGTCAAAGTCAACGACCAAAATACCTCAAGTCCAGCGTGTTCCAGGTCAATGCAAAGCATAAGACAGAAGAAGAACAAGTTTTGAGCAAGAAGAGACGATTCTACTTCAGCCAACAAAACAAAGAAGACAAAGTCAAGCGCGACGGCTAACACTGCATAGTGGTGACAAATAGGTCATTAGTGGTGACAAATATACGGTATGGCTGACAAATGCCTTCCTAACGGTGTAAAATGGACAACAGAAGGAAATGCTTGAAAAGTGTAGAAGGAGAGTCGACGCAAGTTGCAAGTAGAGTCGACTCCAGTCACGTGAGCTAAGAAGCTAATCAAACGCGATGGCTAGCGAGCGATAAGGGTGACAAATAGCTCATTATGAGTGACAAATAACCATTAGCAGTGACAAATAACTCTCTAGCATTAACAAATAGCTCGTAGCAGTGAAACTTGAAGAAACTCAAGTTTGTTTGAAGGATTTAACCGTGTTTGAGATTCCTAATTCTACCAACACGGATCTGAAGCTTTCCTAATCATCAAACGACACTGATTAAACTCATCTAAGATCAAGGAACGAGATTTATTTCCAGTTCTACTGATTTACGATGGGATCAACCCAGCTAATCTTCTGAATAGATAAACTGCTATATTTTATAGATGAAAGAGTTTGATCAGGATTCTCTCAAAGAGTCCTTTTTTGTCGTAGCTATCTTCGTAGGTCTCTATACCCAGCAAAGAGAGAGTGCTTATATAAACGAAGAGAAAAGTCGCAGAGAAAAATAACAGAAGAAGAAAGAAAGAACAAGGGTGTGCAGTTAGGAAGAACCAGAGTGAGTTCGTGTGTCTACAAGGAGAAGGCAAACTCAAGCAACGTCAAGGGAATTGTTGTAGGCACTTGAAGGTTCAAAAGTGAAGTGAAGAATTGAAGTGAAACGGCATCAACTGATAACATAGATCACACCTACTACATTGGGAGAGATTTTCTCTAAACTTGTTTTGTGTTTCAGTGTGTTTTTATACTTTTCTTCTTTTCGTTTATTTGGTTCGCCAAGAACAATCATAGAAGTGCAAGTTGTGAGTCAGCGGTCTTAAGAGAAGGTGTTCTCTTGTCAAGATGTGAGTCAGCGGTCTTAAGAGAAAGTGTTCTTTTGTTAAGCTGTTGATGTGACACGACCTCGGACCTAATGCAAGCAAGCACAATCGCATTCAAAACGGGCCAAATTGGGCCACCGCTGTATCGTCACTCACCCAAGCCCGGGGTGACTTGGCAATGCCAAGGGGAGGATGTGGGGTTCGGCCCTTGCTGGTAGAGGGCCAACAAGGCCAAGACTTGATTCCCAAAGGGTGGGGATGCCCAAATCAAGGGGGCCGACAAAGTGCCAAAAGCACCGGTTGCAATATTCCCACGGTGATCACTCAAGTTTATGGGGCTTGAGGATCGGGCTCTCACTCGCATAACCAACGGAATTATAACTAATATTGAAAGATAAGCACTAAGTGGAGTGAAGGTTTGAGCACTTACTCGACCGGATTGAAGAAACCGGTCCCGGTCGGAGACGAGGGCTAGCGGGGAGGCGAGTGGATCCCCACACGCCGCGGCGGTGTCGCTTGACCTGCCCACACAAGTTACAACACTACACCTCACGTAGGAGGGGGATCTTGGGGTGGGGGTTAATAGAAATTACAATCAATACTACCTCCACACAGGGAGGGACCTTCAGCCGGTCAAGCGGGGTGGGGAAACTAAAGCAAAGAACGAGGAATAAGGGTGGATGCTGAATCTGCTTGCTATCTGTGAGTCGGGACAGAGAGTCGGTGTTGATGCTGTAGATCTTGATCAGGAATTTTGTTGACGACAAAAAGAAAGAGAAAACCTTTGTAGCTGGAAGGGGAATGCCTCAGAATTTTCTTAATTTCTTCTGGAGTCGCTGCTGGTCAGGGCAGGAGCTTGAACAGGGCCTCTGTTTCTCAGACTAGCAGGGGCAGGTCACCAACAGTAGGATGCAGAGGCTGTCCTGGCCACTCCTGAACTCCAAATTTTATGCCGTCAGCGCCGTTAGAACCGTGGCTGAGTCCTCTTTGCAGAAAAAGAAACAGGGACACCAGAAGGGGTCGGAGACAATCTGTGGAACCAGAAGAGTGAGGAGAGGTCGGTGCAGACTGTAGAAGGCAGAACCGCGTGTTCGGGGGAGAAAATTGGTAACTTCTGCTCCCGGATGCTGAATGAACTTCCGCTTCTTGAATCTGAAACTAGATAGGCAAAAGAGGAACTTTTAAGAAGAACTTAAAGACTGATTCCTTCAGGGTCCGTCGTGGCAGAGCTTCTAAACTGGTTCAGGTCCTTAGCCGAGGTAGAACCGCGCAGCTGTGGAAGAATGGACCTCCAGGATGGCTCAGAGATCATAAGAAGACAAAACCACTTCGGTTGTGAAGGTAACTGGTAGACGCTTCCGACGATGGCTCTTGGGTCTTCAAACTCATCCGGAGGTGATCGTGGTGGCCGCTGCAAGCTGCTGCTCTGCTGTAGATCTTTACTTGAGAGTTGTAGGTTGATGATGATGGGGGGAAATGGGGTATAGGGGAGGGGAAATGGGGGTGGATGAGTGTGGGGAAAGCCCGGGCTGTGAGGGGGTCTAGGAGGGGGTGTTCTAAGGTGGGGGAAGGGAAGAATGGGGTCTGGAAGGGGGTCTAACAGGTGGTGGGAGGAGGAGCTACGAATTTGGGAAGGTGGGTGAGAGGAGAAAGTGAGGGGGGGGCACAAGTGAGTGGAGGGAAGGGTGGATTTCAAATTTGAAATGGCCTTGGAAGTTGTGGGGTTGTATGAGGAAGGGGTTGATCGTGTTGGAATGGGGAAAGTGGTGTTGGAATGTGGAAGATGGTGTTGGAATGGTGAGGGATCTTCTTGGGACTAGGGGGGGTGGAGTAATGAAGGCCATGGGGAAGTGGAGGGCTTTAATGATGGTAGGTGGGGGTTGAGGTGGTTGGGAAGGGAGGAGAGAGAAGAAAATTCGAAATTGGATGTTGAGGAGAGAGAAAGTGGAGTAAAAAAAGAGGGATTAAGAGAGGGAAGGGTGGGAAATCTCTCCCCTAGGGTTTCTCACCCAAAGAATGTTGGAATCACTCCACTAAACTAAGCTTTGGACTCTCAAATGGCATTTTTTTCATTGATTGATTCATTAAGTTGAAATGGGGGGAATGTGGTCCTATCTATAGGAAACCCACATTTCTACAAAAGTCCCTTACAAAAGACTCAATAACAAATAATCGAAGGGGTAGGGGGGGCTCATGGGCCAAGCCCGAAGAATTGGGCCCAATAGCACATTACACAATCTAATGACACTCAAACTTAGGAAAATAAATGTAAGACCTAGGAACATGACTCAAATAAAAGGGAAAATACATCAACTGACTCAAATAAAATTACATAGGACTCAAAATTAAATGACTAAACCATGCCGGATGCAACCAGAGTGAGGAGACGAACGGTAAACGTGGGCATGGGAGGTGATGTCCCCATCATACTCCCGGGGTGCGGAGAACTCGACTCTGTCGAGTAAGGGTGTAGAAGTGGTACCGCCCTCAAGTCTCCCGAACGAGACCGATCCATCCACCTGCCGAGATAGTGCTCATATACCTTGCTCCGAGTGGTAGTGACTTGTTCATCCAATATTTGTTCAATTTGTTCACGCTGGGCTCTCTTGGCTGGTGGTTTATCATCATGGGTGGGTGCTCTCTCAAGGGAAGAAGTAGGCTCAATCTCCTCACTAGGTACCACCATGGGTCCCTTATATGGCACTAGGTCGGCAACATTGAATGTGGGACTTATTCCATACTCCTCATGGAGATCTAACTCATTGGCATTTGCACCTATGCGCCTCAAGACCTGGAAGGGACCAGCCCCACGTGGCCTCAGTTTAGAGTTGGCTCCCGGGGACAGCCTCTCCATCCTTACCATCACAAGGTCACCCACTTGGAATTCTTGGTGATGCCGATGAGAGTCGGCCAGTCTTTTATAAGTCTCATTCTTTTTGCTGATGTGCTTGCAAAGGTTTTCATGCAATTTTGTGAATGCTATCCTTTTAGTGGTTATGGGTGGACCTGGACAACCATAGATGGACCTATCCTGTCATGATGCCAGATGGACCATGATGAACCTTGGTGGGCCGGTGCAACCATTTGTGGACTTATCATGCAATGTTGTCATGTAGACTTTGGTGGGCCTAGGTGGGCCGGGGCAACCGTAGGTGAACCTATCATGTAAAGTGGTGATGAATGTGGGGGGGCCCGGACATCTGTAGATGCTTTTGACATGCTTAAGATCCATGATGAATGAAGGAGGACCATGACATCCGAATGTGGCCCACTCATGCTTTCTACTTGACATGTTAGTAATATGAATGAATGGACCCAACATAGTGTTCATGCCAAGGGGTGTGGAAAGCCTAGACACATGCATACTTTTCCCAAAAGTGACTTCCATGTGTATAGGTGTGGGACAACCTTTGAACTCCCATTGGAAAGGATCGAATGGATCTAAGAAGGTGGTCATCATGGGGTGGGGCACCACCTTATTCCCTAGGGATATATGGTCCATGGTTATGGCTCCCAGGGTGCAGCCCGGGTCATGGATGAGGTGGGTTTGGCCCAATATGGTGAGTGAGGGTAGGACAGGGTGGGTGGTTGGTAAGATGGTTGGGTCATATGAGTCCCTTGACTCCCATTGGAAGGGATCATATGGATCGTAAAATAGGTCACTTAGGGGGAGGAACTCCATGTCCTCAAGATCCTTAAAAGGTGTTAAGTCATCCTTCCCTATGATAGTTGAGCCAATGTTCTTGACAAGTGGGTCGGCCATGAGTGGAGGGCTTGGCTTTCTACCCGAGATAAGAAGCTTTAAATCGAGGAGAAGGTTGGGCTCATCCGGTGTAGGGAGGAATAGAAGGAGGTCGCTAGTGTAGCAACCATTGGTGTAAACCGAGGTGATAGACCCAATGCATAGGTGTAGGAGGCTAAGGCTCCTAGGTTGTTCGGCCATAGGAGTCAACATGCTAGTGAACTCAATTTGCCATGCTAAGACCCTAAGAAAATCCTCTAATGTCTCCACTTGATAGGATGCTTGGATTGTGGTGTGATAGGAGAAGATGGGCACTAGGGGAAAATTTTGTTCTATGGGAGGGCAAACATGGGTCGAGGTCTCTCTAATTAGGCTCTTCCTTAGCCACCTAACAAGGGACTCTTCTAAGATGAATTCAGCCTTATCTAGAGGGGGTGGTGTAGGGTGAAGATCCTTGTGTGAGGCTTCCTCTTCAATTGGGACATGGGTGCTCTCTATGGAGGGGATAGGTTCCCGAGGGATATTTATCTTCATGTGGCAAAGCGGGTGGACTACTTCTTCCAAAACTAATGGAGTGGGAAGGTTCTTTGATGGTGGGGTGATGATGGCCGGAGTATGGTGCACCCGGGGTGGTGAACGAGGGTGGGATTCCAGCGGGTGGGAGAATAAAAGGTTGTTGAATTTAAAGGTTCCCGAAAGGTGTGGCGGGCGCACAAGGCAAGTCCGACGTGTTGGGTCGATGTTGGCATTCCTTTCATCTAACCATTTCTTACCTAGGATTATACATGGACCTGTCAATGTTCCCTTTTGACACCAAGCCCCATCCAAATACTTAATCTTCCCGAACCATTTATAGAATTCAATAAAGACTTGGTCTCCATTGTGCACAATTTTTCCGGTCCTACTAAGAGAGGTAACGATATCGGGGGACACCCAATTTTCAGATTCTAGGTCAATGAAATCAATTTCTACGGGCTTTCCATTAGGTAAGCATGCATGGGATATGATTGGGAGAGGATCCATGTGACCCAAGGCTCAATGTTAACAATGATGGGTTGACAATGCACGGTTCGGACAAGAATGCAAGCATGCCCTAGGACTTGACTTGTAGAGATAAGTCAAAGACTTACTCTGATACCACTTGATGTGACACGACCTCGGACCTAATGCAAGCAAGCACAATCGCATTCAAAACGGGCCAAATTGGGCCACCGCTCTATCGTCACTCACCCAAGCCCGGGGTGACTTGGCAATGCCAAGGGGAGGATGTGGGGTTGGGCCTTTGCTGGTAGAGGGCCAGCAAGGCCAAGACTTGATTCCCAAAGGGTGGGGATGCCCAAATCAAGGGGGCCGACAAAGTGCCAAAGGCACCGGTTGCAATATTCCCACGGTGATCACTCAAGTTTATGGGGCTTGAGGATCGGGCTCTCACTCGCATAACCAACGGAATTATAACTAATATTGAAAGATAAGCACTAAGTGGAGTGAAGGTTTGAGCACTTACTCGACCGGATTGAAGAAACCGGTCCCGGTCGGAGACGAGGCCGAGCGGGGAGGCGAGTGGATCCCCACACGCCGCGGCGGTGTCGCTTGACCTGCCCACACAAGTTACAACACTACACCTCACGTAGGAGGGGGATCTTGGGGTGGGGGTTAATAGAAATTATAATCAATACTACCTCCACACAGGGAGGGACCTTCAGCCGGTCAAGCGGGGTGGGGAAACTAAAGCAAAGAACGAGGAATAAGGGTGGACGCCGAATCTGCTTGCTGTCTGCAAGTCGGGACAGAGAGTCGGTGTTGCTGCTGTAGATCTTGATCAGGAATTTTGTTGACGACAAAAAGAGAGAGAAAACCTTTGTAGCTGGAAGGGGAATGCCTCAGAATTTTCTTAATTTCTTCTGGAGTCGCTGCTGGTCGGGGCAGGAGCTTGAACAGGGCCTCTGTTTCTCGGACTAGCAGGGGCAGGTCACCAATAGTAGGATGCAGAGGCTGTCCTGGCCGCTCCTGAACTCCAAATTTGATGCCGTCAGCGCCGTTAGAACCGTGGGTGAGTCCTCTTTGCAGAAAAAGAAACGGGGACACCAGAAGGGGTCCGAGACAATCTATGGAACCAGAAGAGTGAGGAGGGGTCGGTGCAGACTGTAGAAAGCAGAACCGCATGTTCGGGGGAGAAAATTGGTAACTTCTGCTCCCGGATGCTGAATGAACTTACGCTTCTTGAATCTGAAACTAGACAGGCCAAAGAGGAACTTTGAAGAAGAACTGGAAGACTGATTCCTTCAGGGTCCATCGTGGCAGAGCTTCTAAACTGGTTCAGGTCCTTAGCCGAGGTAGAACCGCGCAGCTGTAGAAGAATGGACCTCCAGGATAGCTCTGAGATTGGAAGAAGACGAAACCACTTCGGTTGCGAAGGCGACTGGCAGACGCTTCCGACGATGGCTCTTGGGTCTTCAAACTCGTCCGGAGGTGATCGTGGTGGCCGCTGCAAGCTGCTGCTCTGCTGTAGATCTTCAGTTGAGAGCTGTAGGTTGATGATGATGGGGGGAAATGGGGTATAGGGGAGGGGAAATGGGGGTGGATGAGTGTGGGGAAAGCCCGGGCTGTGAGGGGGTCTAGGAGGGGGTGTTCTAAGGTGGGGGAAGGGAAGAATGGGGTCTGGAAGGAGGTCTAACAGGTGGTGGGAGGAGGAGCTACGAATTTGGGAAGGTGGGTGAGAGGAGAAAGTGAGGGGGGGGCACAAGTGAGTGGAGGGAAGGGTGGATTTCAAATTTGAAATGGCCTTGGAAGTTGTGGGGTTGTGTGGGGAAGGGGTTGATTGTGTTGGAATGGGGAAAGTGGTGTTGGAATGTGAAAGATGGTGTTGGAATGGTGAGGGATCTTCTTGGGACTAGGGGGGTGGAGTAATGGAGGCCATGGGGAAGTGGAGGGCTTTAATGATGGTAGGTGGGGGTTGAGGTGGTTCGGAAGGGAGGAGAGAGAAGAAAATTTGAAATTGGGTGTTGAGGAGAGAGAAAGTGGAGTAAAAAAAGAGGGATTAAGAGAGGGAAGGGTGGGGAATCTCTCCCCTAGGGTTTCTCACCCAAAGAATGTTGGAATCACTCCACTAAACTAAGCTTTGGACTCTCAAATGGCATTTTTTTCATTGATTGATTCATTAAGTTGAAATGGGGGGAATGTGGTCCTATCTATAGGAAACCCACATTTCTACAAAAGTCCCTTACAAAAGACTCAATAACAAATAACCGAAGGGGTAGGGGGGGCTCATGGGTCAAGCCCGAAGAATTGGGCCCAATAGCACATTACACAATCTAATGACACTCAAACTTAGGAAAATAAATACAAGACCTAGGAACATGACTCAAATAAAAGGGAAAATACATCAAATGACTCAAATAAAATTACATAGGACTCAAAATTAAATGACTAAACCATGCCGGATGCAACCAGGGTGAGGAGACGAACGGTAAACGTGGGCATGGGAGGTGATGTCCCCATCAGCTGTGGATCAGCGGAGTGTAGTTGGGTTGTTTCTCAACGTTAAGTGCTTGTCACTAGTGGAAGCTCACTTGGTTAAGTGAGGGGTGGACGTAGGGCTTCTGATTGAGGACCGAACCACCTTAAAAATCTTTGTCTTCTTGGTGTGGTGTGTGTTTTCATATCTCTCTGTGTATCTTTGAAACATTAGGTGCTATCTAGGACTGAGTGCATATAATTCTTTCAATTCCGTATGTTAGCTTCATATCTATATCATTTGAGAAGTTTAAAAGGGGGGAGATCTATTCAATCCCCCCTTCTAGATCAGCATCTCGGCACCCAACAAGTTTGGGCGACTGTTCAAGGAGAGCTTAATCGGGAACGGACCCCCAAGGTCAATTGCAGGGCTATTAGCGCTCAAGCAAGTCCCGGGGGAAAAGCTGCGGGCCTATATTAACCGTTTCAAAGCGGAGGCCCGGTGTATCCCCCACCTTAACGTTGCTTCTGCCATCACCGCGTTGATCAGGGGTACCCGTGATGAAGACCTCCGGTGAGAACTGGTGCTCCATCCCCCTGCCACCCTTGTTGACCTAGTGACCTTTGCCTTGCGTCATGTAGATTGTGAGGAGGTCCTTACCGCCTACTAGGATCCTCCCGGCCAAGGGAAGGAGGGGGAAAGGAAGCGACCGTCCGAGCAGACCTCCAGCCAGGGTAAAAGGAGGAATAGTGATGGCGACCGAAAGGAGACACTAAGGAAGTTTGAGCGATACACCCAACTATCCACTCCCATTTACGAGATTTATCCGGAGATCAAAGACTCAGGTCTGCTCCATCGGCCTGAGCCAATGAGGGCCGACCCCTACTGTCGTAATTGCTGGAAGCACTGCCAGTTCCATGACAACCACGGCCATCATACTAGCGATTGCCAGCAGCTCAAGGACGAGATCGAAAGTCTCATCCACCGCGGGCATCTGGCCTAGTATGTGGCCGAGCATCGGGACGCCCATGTGGACCCCGCAGAAGAGATCGATAACCGCCTCCAAGGAATTCACATCAATGTCATCTCGGGGGGATCGGCCTCCGGGGGAGATAGCAACCGAGGGAGAAAGCGCCATGCCGAGCGAGCCAGCCGAGCCGTTGAATCCACTAAGCCCTCGACTTCAGCGAATGAGCAACAAGCCCTAGTGTTCTTCGACCAAGACTTGGAAGGGGTGGTTACCCCGCATGATGACTGTAACGACCCAAGATCTGGATACCGTGAAGAACGCGATACCATTCGAATCTTGGCCCGCCGCCCACAAGCTGGGAGGGCTCGGAAGGGCTAAAAGGAGTGTGGAGGTACAAAGAAATAGGAGATAAGGCAGGACAATTCAAAAATTAATAGAAATAAATAAATAACTACTACAACAGAGTCCACTCTAATAGAAAGTACAGTCTAAAGCAGTAAAACATACCACATGCCAAGTGAACACTTGGCCCGGCGAGCTGGCAACGAGGAACCTCTGAACAGCATCCTCGAACCTCGAGGAAGATTAGCCGCACCTGAAACGCAGGAGGCGGATCAAGATCCACTCACCCGGGACTCGAATCGGTAAAGCATAACTCCGGTCGGATAGGCGGACCACCTTTGGGCTGCCACAAGAGCTAGCGGTCCAACATTGGGCCGTCACAGGGACTGTAGCGGTTCAACGATAGGCCGCCACACCCTGGGTCAGAAAAGGACAAGCGGTCCTATATAGGGCCGCCAAAAGACATGAGGCGGGCTTACCCTCGGCCGCCATACCCAAAAGCCTCCAACGGTCAAAACGCCTCGAAGGCCACGCTGGCCAACTAGGCTTAGCAGTCAGACCTTCAGCGGCCACCTGGGCTCTGGCGGCTCATCGTGAGGCCGCCAGGCCCAACCCACGCACGGAAAGATTGAAACAGTCGAACGGGGATCGCCAGAAGGAAGTGGTGGCGAGGCTACCCTGAGAGATGGTTTTTAGACTGGTTTCCGTTGGGCCCCATGTTTGACGTTAGAGTCTGGCTGAGGGGAAAACCTGTCAGAGGGCCAGACCTAGGACGTATGGTCTGTGTGTGCACACGTGGTTGGGGGCGGTTGGACCCGCGCTGACGAGCGTGACCCCAGCTAGTCACTTGTTCTGTGGTTACTTGTACGGTGTCTCAGTTCCCACTGGGCCGGAGGGAGACACCCGAGGTGCGTTTTAAGTCATCAGTGGACGCATCTAGCCTTGCTTCTAGTGGGTTGGTACTCCTGTCTTTGTAAGGTAGTGACTCTTGAGTTTTGACGAGTTGTCTCAGTTTTCGTGCCGTGCGTCCGATACTAGCCGTAGTGGTAGCTTGTAGTTACTTTTTGCGCAGTTTCTCGATTTACGAGGTGGGGAACGGATGACCCCTACTGAGCCTTTTGTTTTAAGGCTCATTCCATGCGTGTTTTCACCCTGTTTCAGGTGAGACGAGGCTTCAGGGGAGCGCTTCAGAGGTTCCACGCGATTCAGGTGCCTAGGGTTAGTTGCCAGTTGCCCGTTCTGGGGTATGCCCCGTGTAGTTGTACCTTTTTCTTTGGACTGTACTAGTTGTGGACTACTGTTATGTTTTAGACTGTTGTTATTATTGTGGACCATGTAATTTAATTAATGTCATTTATTGCTTCCTGCTTAATTCATTTTAACTGCGTAGCTCTGCGATTATTTTAGATTCTTGTGTATCTCACCACCATCCTTTTAACCCTTCCGAGTCTTCGGGCTCGTGGGTCGCGGTTCGAGATTCGGGTTATCGGGCCTTCCCGGTGTTCAGATCTCGAGTCGTTACAATGACGCTCTTGTAATCTAGGCAACTATCAATCATTGTAATGTATATAGGGTGCTAGTCGATAATGGCAGTGTGCCTGATGTTTTGTCGTATGACTATCTTCTAAAGATGGGTGAAAACCCGTCAAAACTATGTTCGATCTGAACCCCTGTTTTCGGGTTCAATGGTCTAGAAACTTACCTCGAGGGAGCCCTAAGCCTGCCTGTTACTCTCGGGACTCCCCCTAGAGCCGTAACTTTTGTGGCGAACTTCATTGTGGTTGTTGAACCCCGTGCACAACCGTGTTTTAAGGAATTTTGATGATGAACTAAATACCATGTGACTGCCCTCCATGTAAACAATATGCATATGTTGGTTTTGGATTTGAAATGAACTGAGCAAACTCCATTTGATTGAACGGCTAGTGTATGACACGGTCAACTGATTTGATGAACTTAACTGACGTGTGTTTTGAAATGTTTACAGGAGTTAGTGAAAAAGGAAAGTCTCTGAACAATTTGGGTGAAATTCTTCTAACTCCTCCTTAGTTGATTTGGATAGGATTCAAGCTATTGTGATAGCTATCATGTGGTTTGAAGAGACTTAGTCTAAATATTGAGAGATTGATGAGAGCTAGAGATTATTCTTCAAGAAAGCAAATGAGAATTGAAGACTGACCTTAGGTGTGTATCTTTGACAGGGACATTCAATGGAGACCAACTGTCAAGATCAAGTGGTTATCATTCAAACTGAAACATTAAAATGGTAAGTTGTTGTTTGGATAGTTGAAGGAGGTTTATTGTGAAAGATGGATGAACAAACCCCAAGGTAACTCCCTATCTATATCTACTTGGCTTATCTGTGATTTTTGGGGTAGAGTTGCTTATTTCTTCCATTCATGAAGTTTTTATTACAGTTCCATGTCTTAGGTTCACCCCTTTGTGTGTTTTATTATAGTCTACTTATGTCAGGAAAAGTGTCGACCTTATGGGTCGACACTTTGTCCAGGGGTATGCTATTTTCAGCCGGCCCTCTTATGTCTTTGAACGTTGGGATAAAAAGTCGACCTTGTGGGTCGACCTTTTTATCGCGAGGTTCTGTCTGGGTTCAAGTTTCTAAACCCTGGACATAAGTGTCGACCCACAAGGTCAACACTTATTTCGGGTCTTTCTGCCGTGGCCTTCTATTGTTGCCACAGGTGGAAAGTGTCGACCCCATGGGTCGACACTTTCTACGCTGGATTCTGTTTGGGCCTTTGTTCTGTCTTGCCCGAACGCGAGTGTCGACCTTAGGGGTCGACACTTTCCGACGATCGGATAATACACCGGTTCGCGCGGCAGCCGGAGCCCTAGCCCATTTCACTCTTTTAGTGCACGATTGTGATTAGCCCTTGGGGGATATTGTCCTCCACGTGGCCCCTCACTCTCTTGTGGTATAAATCGAATGAGATAGGGTTTTTTGAGAAGGGAAGAAAGCATCGAATGATATATGTGTTTTTGGGGTTTTACAGGAAGAGCAGCCGGAGCGGTGTTGAAGCTTCTTCTCATGTCGTGCTAGCTCGATTCAAGGTTGAAGACGATCGTCCTCCACCTTCTAGAAGCCATTGGGTTGAAGAACGATAGCTGAACCATCTCTCCATCACCCATGGACTTGGTGGTGAGTCAAGAGAAGTGAAGGGGGATTGAAGCACATGCGTCCTTTCTTCCAATCTGAACCAAAGGAGCTTCGTGAAGACATCTTCTCCAATCCATTCATCCGTGGAAGTCATCAAGGAACCAAGCTTCATCATTGACGACCATGAGTTTCCTCAACTCTATATTCATCACAGTTTGGAGTCATTCATGCTTGTTTATGTCTATTGAGCTTACAAATGTATATCTGAGTTCATCTTTTAAACTGAAGAATATTGTGTGTGTGTTCGGAGCGGGGTCTCCGAGTGTGGAATCACTATTGGGGTGCGTCCCCAGTCTTGGTGTGTGTGTCTGGTGCTGAGCACCGTGTTGAGGGTTCGCCCTCGTGTGTGTGCTGCACTGCAGCGTGTTGAGCTTCGTGCTCGTGTGTGTGTTTTGCTGCCGTCATGCAGCGTGTGGTGTATTGGGGTTCGTCCCTGTGTGCTACCTCGAGTAGCATTTTAGTGAAGCCTCACCGAGGGGGTGAGGGGTGGACGTAGGGTACCCGTCGTGGTTCCGAATCACCTAAAAAATCCTTGTGCATGTGTGATTGGTTGTGTGT
Organism: Amorphophallus konjac; assembly: GCA_022559845.1. Lineage (NCBI taxonomy): Eukaryota > Viridiplantae > Streptophyta > Magnoliopsida > Alismatales > Araceae > Amorphophallus > Amorphophallus konjac. Next base: position 198,698,691 of record CM040124.1, on the reverse strand, counting down.
TTGTTCCTTATACTCTACCACCATTCACAGGATGGATTATGAACTGTGTTGCACATCAATGCTAAATTTTTCAATGTATACGGCTAGTGCAAATTGCTAATTCTCCGTGTGTGATCTTGTCACCTGCACGTTTGGTGAGGTTTGAGTGAGAAGCCTTCAAGTCACTTTAATTGGTTTTAATTTTTAGAGAGGGATCTATTCACCCCCCCTCTAGATCCGTGCCACTACACTGTGGGACCCAACAATTGGTATCAGAGCCCGACTCTGTTATATTAGATCAAACGATCTTCAGAGGGATCCTAGTGTAGTTTTGAATGATGAATGGTTCTTCAGATATTACTTCCTTCACTTTTTTACCTATTTATAATGGTGATGACTTTAACTCATGGCTAGGAAGAATGTGTAGGACCATAAACTCGATTGATCCAAATTTATGGAAGTTAGTTAATGATGGTCCTCATAGGTTGCCTCGGGATGAGACCAAGTGGTCCAACCAAGATAGGCTAAAGTGTCATGAAAATGCTACAATTTTTAGGTTGTTAAAAAATTCTGTCAATTCTAACAGGTTCACGTTTGTCTCCTCTTGCAGAACCGCCAAAGAACTTATGGACAAATTGATGCTAGCTCAAGAGAAGCAAGGACTAAAGGGATTAATGGCTGATGATATCTATCAAACTTGTGATGAAAGTGATGAGGAGGTAAGCTGTAAATCAGATGAAGATGAATTATCTTTCGAAGATTTAGTAGATGCCTATGAATAATTATCTGAAAAATATCAAAAGGTGAAACATGATAACAAAGCCCTTAAGAAAAAATCTAATGAAAATATCCATGATAATTCCTCGTGTGTGAAATGCATTGATCGAATTTCAAAAATTGAATAACTGGAAAAAGAAAATGAACTTCTGACATGCAAAGTCTCATTGCTTAAGAAAACTGAAGAGAGTTTAAAAAACAAGTTAGATTCTTTATCAGATGATGATAAACTCTTTGATAAACTTCTTGATTCTGAAATAGATGCCAAGTCCCTTCTGGATAAAAATGAGAAACTAAAAGGGGACAATGATGTTTTGCTCATTCAAATCTCTTTGCTTGAGGGAAGATTGAAACACTTTGAGGAATCTGAAAAAGAAAATGGTTTATTGAAATCTGAACTTGAAAATCTAAAACAACTAAATTCGACCATGTGCGAAAGACTTTTGACATTTGAAAAAGGCAAGTCCATGGTCGCTCAAGAGAGTGAGAATGTAAGTATTCTAGAACAGGAAATAGAATCTTACAAGACAATAAATGTCACTCTAAATGAGAAAATCACTTCTTGTAAAAATGAAATTTTATCTTGTGAACTTCAAATTGTCACACTCCAAAGTGAAATCGTTGACTTGAACAAATCATTGGGCAAATTCGTGAGTGGGGAGGAGAATCTAAACAAACTCTTGGGAATTAAGGTGAACTTCCAAAGGGAAGGACTAGGATACAATCCTAGTAAAAAGGAAGCATTTAATCTGAAAACAAAAACTTCGTTTGTGCATGCTTCTAGTTCCTCAAGTACACCAAATATTTTTTCATCTGTCAAACAAAAGGCCATTATGCATGCAAAGAAATTTGATGTGAAATCCCAAGCTCCAAAATAAAACAATGCTTCATGTCACTGTTGTGGTGAGCTTGGACATTTAATGTATGACTGTAGTGTGATGAAAGAAGATGATTTGAATGCCTCTAAGATGCATAACAATAGATTCCATATTGGTAAGAAAAGGGAAGTTGAATGCTTTCATTGTGGAAGAATGGGCCACACTATGAATAATTATTGGTCATTCAAAATTTCATAATCAAGATCATAGAGTCCCCAGACATGCACAAAAGTCCAATGCTTATGCTCAACCCAAGAAACTGAAACAACGTGTGTATTATCATTACTGTGGTTATGTGGGACATCTAATGGATGATTGCTCTTTGTTGCACCTTGACGATCTGAATGCAAGGAAAATGTGGAAAGCCACAAATCATGGTGCACCTAACCCCCAGGGACCCAAGATGGCTTGGGTTCCCAAAACATCAAAGTGGAGATCTTGTTTTGCAGGAATGCCTTGTGAGGAAGAAGCTATCAATAGCATAAAACTCCTCCAAGGCAAGAAATTGATGAGCCTATGTGGTAAGGCACTCCACTTTTACTTACACATGTGAATAACAATCTTTTGTTATTGTTCATAGAGTTTATCGGCTTTCATTCATGTTTTCTTGTGTGAATAACTATAATTTTGCAGTTGTTCACAAAGTCTTTTCTAGCTATACTCGTCTCTTTTTGTGGATAAAAGTTAAATTTTACACATAGAGCACACACATCTTCTTGCATACTTGTGAATACAAATAAAATTTTAATCATCTGTCATCTTGATGCACTGACTCGCATACATTTCATATTCGTGTGCATGAATGCCATGATTAACCGGTATATAAAATGGTGTCAGTGGAAAGGTGGATTAAGTCCACCTGGAAGCTTTCATCATGTGTGAGTGTGGTCTTCGGACCTATGTACTCCGCCATGTACCGGCAATCAAATTACTTGAATACATCATTTTGACTTGCTTGAATGTATATAATATACACCCAGTTCTTTTTGAACTCTTCTACGACTGAACAACCTTGTTAAATAAACTTGCATTGATTCAGGCATGAATGCCTTATGACACATTTTAACAAGGTCATTGTGGTTTACAACCGTGCATACACTTAGAGGGAGACAAAACCTTGAAAAGGCTAATTCATGTTCTACTATCTGTTCAATCACTCACTTCATATGGAACTTTGATACAACCGACTTCATTCAATAAGGATCTCTATTATTCCACTCAACACTTTTAAGGATTCTTAAATCCCTACATTTATGTCTAATGACTCGTGAGGAAAAAGCTGTCAGTCCCTCCAAAAATTGAATAGGTGTGATTTGACATCAAGTACATCAGGAATCCCCCCTGAAATAAAGGAGGAGACTCGCATCGGAAAGTGTCTTATCCACATTATCATAAATGACGATACCAAGTAACCGGGAATTGCCCCTGAGACAAAGGGCATGCCTCGTGTCAAAAGGTTAGTCATGTTGCTATTTAATAAATACAAAATTATATGGGACTGTGTGAAGCTCCCAAAAGCCGAGCATTTTGTATTGAAATGTAGGGAGGAGAGATTCTTGTTAGTGTTACTTAGAACATATGATTATCCATATTGCTTTGAAAGTCATTATTCATTGTTCACATGTTGAATCTGAGCTTGATTGTTTGAATGTACTTCCTGAATTAGTTGATCATCAATGGTCATGTAGTACGTCTAATTGTAAGCACAACCATGTTAGTGTGGCTCATGGACATAATTGCTCAAATCAATTGCATTCTTTTTATACCTGTCCCTAAGGGACTTTAATGCTTGATCTTATACCTATGTATGCTTGCATGTCTGCCTGCATGCTTAAAATGCACAATAAGAACTTGATTGTTAAACCCCCATAATTGAAGCATGCAACTCACTCTGAACAATCTCTAAAATGAATCTTGTTGAAAACATAACCATGACTGTTTGATTGTGAAACTGAGTTGGTTAGAAGTACTCTCATGTGTCTAGCTGAAAATTGTGATGGCTGAAAGAAATACAAAATTCTGATTGAATTATTCTGTGCGTTGAGTTACTGCTCTGACAGTGTGTCCATTCCTAGGACTTTGTTTCATATTGCACTGACCTTGAGTTCTAATGTACAGAGTTAATAGATTGCATTTGGTGAATCTAACATGCTCTAATCTTGAGATCAATGAAGTGCTCAGAATGAAGGAGATAAGGTAAGTATTCCTGGATTTGATTCTATTCATGAGTATGAAATGTGATCAATTGAAAGCTTGCATGTTTAATTGAATTGATCATCCAAGTGTGGCTATCTGATTTCCCTTATCTAAAATCAACTTCTCTCAGTTGAACAACCCACATATTGCCCAATTTGTGTTTATCAATTCATGAATATCATGTGTTGCTCATTTGGCCCTCAATTCACTTCATTTCACTTGATCTTTCAAAGTGCAGAAGAAGTGTCGACTCCTAAAGTCGACTCTTTACCCGTGCTTCTTCTTCTTCTCACGGGACAGAAACGCCTCAAAAATGTGTCGACCCATGGGGTCGACACTTTGTGTTCGGGAGTCTGTTTGTGAACCGGACCGCCGGGTTCACTTCTCACGCCACCTTCTTATATGGCTCGAACCCAATTAGGCTTGGCTCTCTTTTGATCGAACCCCATCGAACCTCAAAACCCCTTCTCCACTTCTTAAACCCATCCACCACTCCATCGTCTTCTGCCCTAACCCTCCTCCACGACCTCCCACGGGCGACCGTCCACACCTCCAACGGACGATTCTCCACTTCCCAAGCCTCCGCATCTCTTCCTCTCCACTTCTCCTCCAACCCGCGTTTCTCTCCGACCACTCCATCTCTTCCAAGGGAATCCTCCGGCGAGCAGCGGCGTTCGCCCATCTTCCACTTGAAGCAGGCCTCACGAAGCCCTCTTTCGAAGCTCACTGTTCTGGAGCTGCTGATGCTTGTGCTGTGAAGTCCAGACAGTCAGAGGACAACCCCCATCTGCTCGAAGGTCACAAGCTGCATCGCGGTGCTCCTTCTGCTTGCCGTGAGTGTAGTCCGAACTGTACCTATGGCACCCAAGAAAAGATCTGTGTTAGAAAGGGAGGAGGCTCGCATCCTAACTGAGCTACGGCGTAAAGAGAAAGAAGCCCAGGCTGAGACAAGAAAAAGGGCTGCTGAAACAAAAATGATGGTTGAGAGAAAAGTGTTGCGACCTCGTACCGTTGATTTTAGAAGCATCTAAACTGCTCTGCCAAGGTTAGTAGAATTGTTGAGGAAGCAGCCAAATTTGATTCCATTCATGACTGAGCACAGAAGAGTCTATCATTCACTAGTTCATCAGTTCTATGGAAATATGGTTGTAAAAAATGATGAGCTGTACACAAAATTAGATGGGCATTCTGTTCCTTTAACTGCTCAGTTGATAGAAAAAGCCCTGAATTTGCCTTGGGATAGTGGGATGATTTATGAAGAAGCCATTTATTCTGAAGAACTTGCATATGAACTCATGACAGATAAGGTAGCAACACCAGGGTGTGTACCGAAGCTCAATGCAAATGAAGTCCCACCTCTTCAGAAGATTCTACATTACATGATGACCACTATACTACTGCCTAGATTAGGGTCTAGGGAACAAGTAACTGACAGGCACAAATTCCTATTTGTACAAATCATGAGTGGAGAACCGGTTAACTTCCCAGAGGTGATGATGGAGTACATAACTAGCTACAGGAAGTCCAAGAACCGGAATTTACCTTATGGAGCTACTTTAACACCAATTTTTCAGTCCTTGCATATTGATCTGAGGAAGCAAGTCAGTCATCCAATTAGGGATGCTGACATCTATACTATTCCATCAATCTACAGCAACATGGGCTATGAATTGAAAAATGGTGTTCTCGTTCGCACACTTCCGTCACAGAAAGGTAAAGCCCCGGTAGCAGGGTCTGAGCAAAGTAAGGGTGAAGATCAAGAACAACCCATCAGCAGAACTGCCAGAACAAGAGGATCACAGGCCACATCTTTAACAGCTCCATCAATGACCACCAAATTTGACGAATTAGCTGATGAAGTTTACAATGTCAAAGAATCAGTGGATGCCCTTACACGGGAAGTCAAAGAACTCAAGCTTCATCATGATACTTATCTTCAGAAGTTCGCTGCCATGGCCGACTCCATTGACTCACTCCATACTGCCATTGGCATTCAAAACTCCAAGTTTGACGATCTCTCTGATTTTCTCAGGCGTCCTCGGACACCTCCTGACTCTCCTTGAAGCTTTAGCACCCTACTTCTAATGGACAAGCTGATTAACTTTACCCCCCTTACCACTCCTTTTTGTTGATGACAAAGGGGGAGATGAAATGTGGATGTTATGTCATATTTTGTGGACTTGTGTTTAGTTCTATGTTTGTTTAGTTCTATGTTTCGTTTTGTGGAGGACTTGCTTATTATGTGGACACGGTTATCCTATGGAAAATGGTTGTCTTATGGAATTCTGTGGACATGGTTGTCTTATGGACAATGTTGAAGTTATAAGTAGTTTTGTGAATGCCATATTTTGTGAACTTGTGTTACAATGTGAACGAACATATCTTGTTGATGGATGTTTATTCTGATGCCGTCTCCATTATTGATTGGAAATGCACTTTTGGATTTTACGCTGCATGGTATTTTAATTAATGGTTAGAATGCACTATATTCTTGATTGTGTTATCAAATAGTCTACAGGATGCCTAGAGTGTTCATAGAGTGTGAACTGCATTTTGAGAATGAGTGTGCTTGGAATGATTGGTTTGTTAAGAGTGGTTTCATGTCTAGAATGCTAGGGTTGAAATTGAATTTCCTTGAAACACTTTTTATCCGTCAACTCTATTTTGTCAAATTGCACATAGTATTTGTCATCATCAAAAAGGGGGAGATTGTTGAACCCCGTGCACAACCGTATTTTAAAGAATTTTGATGATGAACTAAATACCATGTGACTGCCCTCCATGTAAACAATATGCATATGTTGGTTGTGGATTTGAAATGAACTGAGCAAACTCCATTTGATTGAACGGCTAGTGTATGACACGGTCAACTGATTTGATGAACTTAACTGACGTGTGTTTTGAAATGTTTACAGGAGTTAGTGAGAAAGGAAAGTCTCCGAACAATTTGGGTGAAATTATTCTAACTCCTCCTTAGTTGATTTGGATAGGATTCAAGATATTGTGATAGCTATCTTGTGGTTTGAAGAGACTTAGTCTAAATATTGAGAGATTGATGAGAGCTAGAGATTATTCTTCAAGAAAGCAAATGAGAATTGAAGACTGACCTTAGGTGTGTATCTTTGACAGGGACATTCAATGGAGACCAACTGTCAAGATCAAGTGGTTATCATTCAAACTGAAACATTAAAATGGTAAGTTGTTGTTTGGATAGTTGAAGGAGGTTTATTGTGAAAGATGGATGAACAAACCCCAAGGTAACTCCCTATCTATATCTACTTGGCTTATCTATGATTTTTGGGGTAGAGTTGCTTATTTCTTCTATTCATGAAGTTGTTATTATAGTTTCATGTCTTAGGTTCACCCCTTTGTGTGTTTTATTATAGTCTACTTATGTCAGGAAAAGTGTCGACCTTATGGGTCGACACTTTGTCCAGGGGTATGCTGTTTTCAGCCGGCCCTCTTATGTCTTTGAACGTAGGGATAAAAAGTCGACCTTGTGGGTTGACCTTTTTATCACGAGGTTCTGTCTGGGTTCAAGTTTCAGAACCATGGACATAAGTGTCGACCCACAAGGTCGACACTTATTCCGTGTCTTTCTGCCGTGGCCTTCTATTGTTGCCACAGGTGGAAAGTGTCGAACCCATGGGTCGACACTTTCTACGCTGGATTCTGTTTGGGCCTTTGTTCTGTCTTGCCCGAACGTGAGTGTCGACCTTAGGGGTCGACACTTTTCAGCGACCGGATAATACGTCGGTTCGCGCGGCGGCCGGAACCCTAGCCCATTTCACTCTTTTAGTGCACGATCGTGATTGGCCCTTGGGGGATATTGTCCTCCACGTGGCCCCTCACTCCCTTGTGGTATAAATCGAATGAGATAGGGTTTCTTAAGAAGGGAAGAAAGCATCGAATGATGTATGTGTTTTTGGGGTTTTGCAGGAAGAGCAGCCGGAGCGGTGTTGAAGCTTCTTCCCATGTCGTGCTAGCTCGATTCAAGGTTGAAGACGATCATCCTCCACCTTCTAGAAGCCATTGGGTTGAAGAACGACGGCTGAACCATCTCTCCATTACCCATGGACTTGGTGGTGAGTCAAGAGAAGTGAAAGGGGATTGAAGCACCTACATCCTTTCTTCCGATCTGAACCAAAGGAGCTTCGTGAAGACATCTTCTCCAATCCGTTCATCCGTGGAAGTCATCAAGGAACCAAGCTTCATCATTGACGACCAAGAGTTTCCTCAACTCTATATTCATCACAGTTTGGAGTCATTCATGCTTGTTTATGTCTATTGATCTTACAAATGTATATCTGAGATCATCTTTTAAACTAAAGAATATTATGTGTGTGTTCGGAGCGGGGTCTCCGAGTGTGGAATCACTGTTGGGGTGCGTCCCCAGTCTTGGTGTGTGTGTGTTGTGCTGAGCAGCGTGTTGAGGGTTCGCCCTCGTGTGTGTGCTGCACTGCAACGTGTTGAGCTTCGTGCTCGTGTGTGTGTTTTGCTGCCGTCATGCAGCGTGTGGTGTATTGGGGTTCATCCCCGTGTGCTACCTCGAGTAGCATTTTAGTGAAGCCTCATCGAGGTGGTGAGGGGTGGACGTAGGGTACCCGTCGTGGTCCCGAACCACCTAAAAAATCCTTGTGCATGTGTGATTGGTTGTGTGT